>JAOTRS010000022.1:316270-329220 GCA_028565755.1 Dinotopterus cunningtoni
TCAGAGTGCACGCTTATTCCTGCTCCATTATAGAGTTATAGTATATATTAATATCACACAGTGTGTGTGTGTGTGTGTGTGTGTGTGTGTGTGTGTGTGTGTGTGTGTGTGTGTGTAGGTGTGTGTGTGAGTGCACTTTCTGTCACCAGTGGCATGGAGGTTGTGTGTGTCTCGGTTCTGTCGGCTGGAGCTCTTGGCTGTGCTGAGTGTTTGGAGTCTGTAGCGCCCCCACTGGGTCAGGTGGTCCAACATGGAGAAGACGGTCTGAGTGCTGAGCTGAGCCAGACTCGAGGCGTTCTCCTGCAGCTGAGACAGACGCGGCTCGTCCTCCTTCAGCACGGCCATGATCTCATCTACTACCTGCACACCAATACACACACACACACACACACACACACACACACACACACACACACACACAAATACACAGACAGACAGACAGACAGATGCAGTCATACAATTTTGTTACCATTTTGTTTTTCTTTTATTGTTTATTATTTACTTTAGTTACTTTTACTGATTACTTATTTTAATAAAACTATTTTGAGTGATATGTCTACATGTGACAAAACCCTGCTCTTCAGGAACCACACACTGTGTATGAGCAGGTGTTTCCACACACCCGAAGTCGTCTGTAGACACTTTGTCTCACCGAGAGCTAACATCCTCCTGCTGAGTTTTTTTATTTATTTTTAATTTTTTATAAAATCTTGTTTGTGTTCGAAGTTGCTCTTGACAGCCTTTAACACGATCATATAAATCTGTCCAGAATGCTGACGTTTCATTTCACCTGGTGATTAGTGTGATCATTTAAACGAGGATCAGATCATATAGAACCACCTGGTACCGGAGGCTTTAATTTTTAACAAGCATGAGCATGGTTATCGGATCAATCCCAGACATGGATGTATCTCTAACAAACGGTACACCGAGCAGTCTCTGACCTCCTGCTGTTCCTCAGGTGTGGAGCTCAGCAGGACGTACAGCAGGATGTGGGGCAGCAGGTACAGTGTCACTCTGTAGTCGTGCTTGATGATGAAGCTGCAGCAGTTAAACACCTTACTCGCCTGATCATGACGCACCTAAAACACAAACACAAACAGTGACTTAGATCAAACTTCAGCTGTAGACATTTTTCATGTGAATGTCAAGTTCAGAACCGATGCTGTGTTCCAAACTGTACAAGGATCCCTAAAATCATGTGCACTATATGGTGTGTACATACTGCTGTGGATTATAGGGAACAGCCGAAGGACAAAGAAGAAGAAGATGAAGTGTGATTTAAAACAATAGGATGTAGTATATATGGATTAAAATCCAATTAACAAAATAGTGCACCAAATAGTGAAAATGGTGTAGTTCAGGAAACCAGCAGGAGTTTAACAAAATAAACACACTATACTGTATAGCTAATGTAAAGATCTAATAAATGTAATAAACAGTAATAAACATAAAATGTAATAATTGTAATCAACAGCACCACACTTCAAATAAATTTAACAATGGACCAATTAATGCACTTTATAATGAAAAGAGTGTGGTTTAGGACGGAGCCACAAACACTAATTATGATCATGAATAAAAGACACAATAGTGCACTTTGTAGTGAATATAAAGACTTGAGACATGAAACAGAATGAAAAACGCCTAACTCACTAAGAACTCACTCACAGTTGTATTTATTTGGAATGAAGGTGGCTTTTGGAGAACCCACCTTGCTGATGAGATACCCAGCCCATGTAGCAGACCAGTCGGAAAACTTACTCCCTCGGTTACTCAGGTAGATCGGTTTCGTCAGTCTGGACCAGTTCAGCACCTTCTGGGAGCTTTTATACCTAAACGTCACACGAGGAGCGGGAGTCACACCCACAGTGTCAGCGTGACATCATGAGTGTGTGTTCTCACGCGTTTCTCACGTGGTCACTCACCTGCTGTTGAGATGTGGCTCCAGAATCTCTTGAACCTGTTCTGGAAATCTCCTCCACAGCCTGCGGCCGAGCGAGTCCGTCCTTCCCTCGCGACACTCGAATATGGACAGCAGTTCCTGGAAAAAAACATCAACAAACAACACGAGTTAAATCAGTGTAGTGGGTTAACCTCACAAAACTAATTTAACCATACCAAAAAGATTTTTAAACATTAGTGTACTAATGTATGAGTTTAATGCTGCATTCACAGAGTCAGGGCTTTCTAGCTTGGATGAGGGACTGAGGAGTCGTGGCAACGTAAGGAGGTGTTGTATCTGAGAGCGGTGGATTGGGGTGCTGTAGCGAGGAGTGGGGCATTACTGCTGCATATTTCGCACATTTTCTTTCCTGATAAGGTCCTGGGTTTTCTCAGTTTTAGCTCTAATAAAGAGCAAGTTGATCAAGTTATTAGACAGGTGATCTACAGAGAAATACTGTGCAAAACAAACACTGTCAACTAAGCATTTTTAATAAGTTAACTTCTTAACACCAATAAAACAATTAGGGACTAATCATTAACATCCTTATTATTTATTCTTACAGCTTTAACTACTGTAAGGTGTTGTCTCTGGGATCAGGGGACTGGGGTGTTGTATCTAGGAATGGGGAATTGTAGCTGAGTTTTGGGTGTTGTAGCTGGCGTAAGGGTTTTCTGGCAAGTATAGGGGAATTGTATCTGGAGTAGGGGGGCTGCAGCTAGCTGTATCTAGGATCAGGAGATGGGTGTGTTGTCGCATCCCACACCTGCATGGCGTAGGCGGCAGCGTCCTGAGCTCGTACGTTGTCGGCATACGCCAGGAAGGTCCTAGTGAGCTCGGTCAGCAACCCGAAGGCAAAGTCTGGATCATCGATTCCACTCTGCAGAGGAACAACACTGAACCTGTCTGCACAATACCACTGTAATAACCTTGAGCTCAACACACACACACGCGCACACACACACACACACACATTCTGATAACCCCAACATCATATGAGAGTAAAGATGCTCACGGTGAAGCTGGCCCCGCTGCGCTGTGTGTGTGTGGTGTTGAGGTCGAGGCGTCCGGGGTCGATGGCCCCCAGTTCCCCTAAACACTCGCCGCACAGCAGCCGCGCCTCGGCGTTCACGTCCTGACACCCCAGCAACAGAACCATCACCAGCTCCGACAGAACCGGTTCCACCAACTCGCTGTCCAACAGCAAGCGCAACACTGCTGCCTGTTACACACACACACACACACACACACACACACACACAGTGTTCTAGCAGAATTTAAATATATCACAAACAGATTTTTTTCAATAAAAGGAAAACTATTGTTGTTTTGTGTTTTGTTAGCAGTTTGCTCCATCAGCTCGACTCAAACACCAACAATTTAATTTCTTATGAATAATTTATAGTATTAATTATAAAATTTAATCAACAGCATTCGATTTCAACAATTAACTAACTGAAAAAGTAAACATAAAATTGAAGGAATAACATATGTCACATCATATTATTGTATGTTTATTCTGGTCATTTCTTTTAAAAGATTTTTCAGAAATAGCAGACATGCAAGAAAGGATAAACGTGTGTGTTTTCCTGACCTGGTTCTTGTACAACATCTCCTTCAGGCTGGTGAGGGCATGGATGCGCACGTCGACGTTCTCGTGCTGACTTGCACGCATGGAGAGCTGCAGCGCCGCCTGGAGGTCAGAGCTCTTTGATGTTTGCTGAAAACATTCAAGAAAAAATGTTTAAATTACCACTTTGACAGTAACTCGAACCCTTGGACTGAATCCGTCCCTAAAACTTAATGCTGAGCGAGATCACACCTTCCTGTAGTCCTGTAGGACCTTATGGACGTCTTTCAGCTCAGGGTGGTCTGGGAGAAAATAGATTTCATGAAGAAAGTCCTCCACTTCCTGTCTGGAATAAGAACACTCACAATAAGTACAATCACAGAGCGAACATGTGTTTCTTCTCCACCTGCTGCTGTGCTGGACAAATTACAGTTTTACTTTAAAGCCTAAGAATTAGAAATATGATTTAGATATTTTCGGTTTTAGTTGTAGCAGCACATGATACACTGTCCAGTACTGCGCACCTCCTAAACTGCAAGTGCACCCTCTTGTGGTAGTCAAGTGATTAGCTCTATGTGGTCTACAGAAAAAAGCTATGCAAAACAAAACATCAACTATTTATTTCTAAACCATTAAATTCTTAATACTACTGAATTAATTTATGACTAATTATTATTTTTCTTATTACTTATCAAAATTTGTTAATATTAGTTGATATTAACAATATTACTCCTGTAGCAGGAAGCGGTACCTGTTCTCCACGATGAGGTAGTGCATAATCATGGCCGTCTCTTTAGGCTGAATGGAGATGAGAGGCAAGAGAGCGACGATCACATGACTCAGTAACGGCCCCAAATACGAAGGGTCAAGAGAACGAACAAAACAGTCCCATGTCCTGGACAAATTTTTTTTTAAAATAACGTAAATAACTTTTATAATAGTAAATAGTATTTTTAAATAAATAGTATTTTTATACATGCATGTACACCCATGGATGACTGTAAAGCATTAGCATAAATTTTTAAACAATTAAAAATGACCCCAAATTAATAACACACATGATATTGTAGCACTAATTATCATTAATATATAATATACATGTATAGAAAATCATTTATTAAATCGTTTTAAGTATAATCAGTATTTTATGATAATTAAAAGCAGATGTTAACGAGTAGATGTTTATGTAAATTTTATACAGATCTTTTTAAAACGTTATTTTAAAGCTCAGTAAGATGCTAGTTTTCAAAGACATTTTATTTTCCCACCATTTTCTGTTACAAGATTTATATTTGTAGAAGGCTCTGTGTGTGTGTGTGTGTGTGTGTGTGTGTGTGTGTGTGTGTGTGTGTGTGTGTGTGTAGGACTGACCGGCAGCACAGCTGTGGGAAATCCTCTTTATATCTCAGACCGGTCCTGAGTGTGGTCACCATCTTCACCCTGACGGAGCTGATGTGCTTTGAACCCATCAGCTTCATAAGAGCCATTAAACTGTTCAGAGCCTGCGAAGAGCAAACAGGAAAACTCAGAGCTAAACATTGGTCCTGGATAACAATGTCATGATTATTATTCATTTATTTATTTTTTAAAGACACACACTAACCATTTTCTTCTTCTCCTTCTCGCCAGCGCTGGAGCTCAGCAGCTGCATGTTGAAGAATGCCAGGATGCCCAGGAGCTTCGGCTGCAGATAATCAGCCTGTGGGACGACAGATGGCAGAGAAAGACTTTTATAATTTTTTTTTTTTCCCAAAAAGAAAACATTAAATCAGACATGTTTTAAATCTTAGATATTCTCTGTCTAGCTGCCCACCCTCCTGCCATCCACCTCTCTCCAATTTCTGTTTTTATTTCCCTGCTTACGTCTGTCTGATTGTCTCCATTTGCCTTTCTGCCTTCCTGTGTACTATCGCACCTGCCTGCCCATCTGCCTACCTGTCTGTCTGCCTGTCTTCCTACCTGTTGCCTACCTGTCGACCCGCCTGTCTGCCTGCCTACCTGTCTACATGTGTGTGCGTGAGTGAGTGTGTGTGTGTGAGAGAGTGAGAGACATGTAATGGTGTGGTACCATGATGTCAGGAGAGGTGATGTCCCTGGGCCCTTGGTAAGGATCATCACTGGAGGCGAAGGAGGCGAGGATGGAGAGTCCATTAAACACCTGCTGGTAGTGTTCTCCCAGACGCAGGAGCAGCTCATTGTGGAGGCCCTGAAAGTCCTGCCGCAGTAAACTGCCCAGCTCAATCTCTGTCTCACTCTACAACACACACACACATACAGGTGTTTTTATAATAATAAACCCACATTGTGTCTGTTTAACAGATTAAAACACTAGAGTGAGAAAAGTGTGTGTGGAGCAGAGATCTGTATCCCTCAGTGCACTGTTCACACACGCACTGTTCACACACCTTGAGGTAGTGCAGGGCTCTCTCCAGCTCGTCCTTGGTGCAGGAACACACCAGATGTGAGAAGATGTACTTGAAGTTGTTGATAAGGATTTCTCGTCGGTTTACGTTGAGCTGTTTAGCGATGGTGCGGATCAGCGCAGACGCCGTGGGACTCGCTTTCGCCGCCAAGTACGGGAGGAGAACCTGCAGTGTGCGCTACACACACACCCAATTGAGTATTATTATAATTGAAAATGATAATAGTTTAAATGATAAACCAGGTGTAAAAACACTCCTACAGTCAGAACTTAAACAGAAACCGTAATGACTGAATGTTCTGGGGTCGATGCTCACGTTGAGGAAGCGGTTGAGGTCTGGGAAGTCGAAGGCGTGTGCGACGTCCGAGAGGATGTCGAGGGCGAGCTCTCGCTGGTGCGCCGCCTCCTCCTGCAGGGCCTCACTGCTCTGATCAGGGGTGCAGCGCAGCGCCATCATGTGGCGGGAGTGTAAAGACTCCACCAGAAACTACACACACACACGACACACACTTAAATCAACCTGCGAGGATTATTTTAGTCAACTGAGTAAGGCTCCACCCACAAATGGTTCCTTGTGTTTTGCGTGAGTGTGTGTGGAGGAAACAGGTGCGAGGTGGAGGTGAGGACTGACCTGACACACAGGGTTCCTGTACTGATTGAAGAAGCTCTGCAGTTTGAGGTTCCGGGTCGAAGCGAGAGCCTGAATCTCAGTGTGAGCCACCACCGACACCTGAGAGGATTTAGAGAGTAAACAGTGGAGCAAACGCAGGAGAGAGAACGACACCAGACTGCCTTCAGCCGCCCTGAAACACACACACACACACACACACAACCAAACAAACACACAAACAGAGACAGGAACGCAGAGGGCATTTACAAAGATGAGCAAGTTTAAATATTAAGAAGAATCTGTGTGTGTGTGTGTGTGTGTGTGTGTGTACCTGCCAATCTCCCCAGTCGTCAAAATGAGTGTGTGTTTTAGGTCGTTGTTTCTAGATGTCTTTGCATTTGTAAAAGCTTCTTTCAGACGGGACACGAGCAGCTGTGGATGGAAACAAGATCTCATCATAACTCAATCAACACACATGTATACACACACTTCCTGGTAGTGTCCTAGTGCAGGTGGAAGTAAAGGTCAAGGGCAGGTCAAGGCAAAGATCAAGAGGATGAAATTTAGGAGCAGGTGAAGGTTAAGGGTAGGAGTATGTGAAGGTCAGGGGAGATGATGGTTAAGACCAGATGAAGGTCAGGGGCAGGTAGAGTTTACGGGAAGGTGAAGGTCAAGGACAGGTGAAGGTCAGGGGGAGGTGAAGGTCAGGGGCAGGGGTAGAGCTAGGTTAAGGGCAGGTGAAGGTTGAGGGCAGGTGAAGGTCAGGGGGAGGTAAAGGTCAGGGGCAGGGGTAGAGCTAGGTTAAAGGCAGGTGAAGGTCAGGGGCAGGTAAAGGTTAATTGCAGGTGAAGGTCAGGGGCAGGTAAAGGTTAATTGCAGGTGAAGGTCAGGGGCAGGTGAAGGTTAATTGCAGGTAAAGGTGAGGGGCAGGTGAATATTCCCAGGTGTGGTTCTGTACCTCTTTGAGGAAAGCGTCTCCGTTCCAGCGCTCCAGCAGGCTCCTGATGTTTTGGCTGAAGGACAAGCGGACGTCCTGGTGTGGATCCTCGATCAGATTAACCAGCGCCACGAGGAGCGACTGGGTGTCGGGGTCACTGCTGCTCACGTCCATGTGCTCACACACATGTCTGATGTTCTCTATAAACACTACACCACACAGGGAGATGTTCTATTGTTAAAGGTTATTGGGTTAAAGCTCAACCGGAGAGATCATGGTCAGGTAAAGCTACTGACCTCGCTTCACCTCTGGCTCCTCACTGGGTCTGAGGAGGGTGAGGAACGGCACGAGGACGGACGCTCCGGCGGAGGACAGACGGACGGAGTGAGAGTCAGACAGGGTGACTCGAGAACAGAGGAACTCTGAGGGGGAACACAAATCCTCAGGGAGAACACGGAACTGAGAACTCTCACTCACACAACACAACAACTGAGAACCGACAGACGCCATCGCTGATCTGACACGGGGGGAGGAGTCCTGCAGTCTGGACCTACGGTGGGGGTGGGGGAGAGAAAGAGAGTGATAGAGGAAAAGAGGAAGTGTGTGAGGTCAGAGAAAGAACAACAGAAAAAGACAAAAAGACAGACAGAGTAACGTGTGTCCATACATGAGCGTGGTGCTCAAGAGGTTGTGTGGTTTAGTCCCGAGCTGATGGGCGAGTAGGGGAAATCCTCTCACTGCACTGAGCCGTTCTGTCTCACTCTCACTCTGGAGTGCGCACTGATAAACACACACACGCCACTCTGCACTTGTCTGCTGGGGGAAAAGAGACAGGAGGAGGACGCAGCGACCTCGAGTCTCCACAGCTACACACACACACACACACACACACACACACAAAATAAAACCATATCACCTTTGTATCTCTTCAGAAAGCATATAAAAGTCAATAAAGTGAAGCTGAGTGGCGTACAGTACGCAGGAGCCAGCTTTCTCGCCAGTCCGATCAGATTAGCAGGAAACAACGCCGTCTGATAGGCTGGCACGGAGGAGTGTGTGTTCACCCAGGGAATGGACAGGAACGCACACACACTCCGGAACAACTCGCCGTCAGTCTGACTGTGAACTGTGAACAGAGTAATACTGTCAGATCTACACCTTCGACATTACGCATCAGAGTCCTGGAGTAGACAGGGACGTGTGTATACATGTATGTATTTAAACACACTGGTCATGTAGACGACGGCGTCCAGCACGCGGACCGTTCTCTCCACCATCACCTCCACATCCTCGTCAGGGGCGTCGGCCATGACGGAGAAACACGCCTCCACCACCTGAGACAACGTCCTCGACTTCAACCACACCAGCTGCTGAGCGTGTGTGTGTTTCTCACTGGAGGCCAGCACACACTCACTGATACGGAAACAGGTGCAGGAAGTTAAGAGGGACTATTTAATCATTTCGATTCATACACACTTCATATTTCATACAAATTTCCATAAGTTTCTTTTCTGACTGTGTAAAGCTGCTTTGTGACAATGACAATTGTTAATCGCTGCACAATAAAATGTAAATTGTAAAATGTAAAAAAATAAAAATGTAATTATCAAAGTGGAAAAGTTTGCACATCCTAAGATCACAAAAGTGTACTGTAACACACACAGCAGAAAGATCATCATCATAATCCTGAATGGGATTTACTTTATTTCTTTATTTGTTTCTGAAAGACTTGTTCATCTCTCCTGAGGTTTATTTGCCATTCAGTCGCTCTTTTTTCACATCAAGTCCTTCTCTCAACGCTGTGTGTGTGAGCAGTTTTCCTGATACACACTGATTCTTAACTCAGGACCTAAACACTCTACTAGACACAAACACATTATCAACGTCATGTTGAGGGTGTACTTTTTGCGCACCACTGTAAACAGGAGTGTGTGTCTGTGTGTGTGTCTGTGTTAGGGCTGTGCGATTAATCGAACTCGTATCGAAATCGTGATGTGAATATGCGTGATTTCTAAATCGCCTTACAGCACGATTTTTTTGCGCGCTCCCGACTTTTCTTGCAGTATGCTATTTGAACCAATCACAACGCAGCGCGCCTAAACAGAGCGCGAGAACAGGAGACTGAGCTTAACGACAAATAGGCTGCAGAAACAGGGACACACACGCACGCACAAACATACATACATAAACATGCACGCACGCACATACACACACACGCACGCACATACACACACACGCACGCACGCGCATACACACGCACGCACGCACATACACACACGCACGCACGCACGCACATACACACACACGCACACACACAAGGGCTGAAACGATTCCTCTAAAAAACTCAATTACAAAAAATGATGGAGGCAAAATCTTCTGCCTCGAAGATTCTTTTAATTAATTTTAAAAGCTTGCATTATGTTTTTGCGCAATTATTTGTTTGGCGTGACACAGCGCGCTTCCGGATGCAAGCCGCTACTAAACACCGACGAAGAAGAAGCGCTTACGTCACCCACAAAGCGGAAGGAGACGCAAACAGTTAGCTGTGTATTGATTTGAGGGAGCGATCTGTTGCGGCCTGCAAAATGGAAAGGAGCGATTAAATTATCAGCGAGTCAAGAGAAGAAATTGTCAGTAAAGGCTTTTGTTATGCTGAGCTGTAAATTTTGAAACTTTAAGTCTTGAAAGTTAAGTTGCACAACGTAGTGTTTTTGTACAATTATTTATTTTAATGTGTGTGTTATGCAATAAAATGCCCCCCCCCGCCACGGATTCCCCCCATAATCTCTATCAAATATTTTTGGACACCACAATCAAAAATTCATATTATTATTAGCAAATATATTATTACTACTATAATTAACCCTAGGCATGTGACAAATTAATACAAAATTAATTAATAGAAAATTAAGACAAAATTAATCAAATTCGTTTGGTGCGATTTGTAATTCGTAAATCATAAACCTATGAATTTCTGTTCTAATATAATATTAGATAGAGATTATGTGGGGGTGGGGGGGGGCAATCTGTGGCAGGGAGGCATTTTAGCGCATAACAGTTTTCTTTTGGAAAAATGTTTCATATTCACACTGTAAAACATGTCTGTATGTGTCAAAATCGTGATTAAAATCAAAATCGCAATACTGTTCAAGAAAATCCTGATAGGTTTCCTTTGTCCATATCGCACAGCCCTAGTGTGTGTGTGTATGGGGGAGAGAGAGAGAGAGACCTGGAGCAGATAGCAGTTAGACGAAGGATGCTGACTAATCCCTCCAGAACACACAGACGCTTCTCAACACCGTCACAGGTTTTCAGGTGCGTCAGAAGCTCCTCCATCCGATCCTCTACTGCGGCCCACACCTCGCTCCTGCTCCTCATCTCCACCTGACTGCACACACACATACGTTGAAAAAAGCCAACGTATTTTAGTAATAATAATATGATAGTAGATTGGACACAAGAACGGGGGAGGGGGGGGTGTATCGGTACCCTGGTGGGGCTCGTCTGGACGCTGTGGAGAGAGACAGGTGGAGCTTTTTAGCCGGAATCTCCTCGTCACCCCCACCTGACTCCACCCACTCACTCTGCCATTCCTGTAGAGCTGCGAGACCTTCTGCCTTGAGAGCCACACACACGAACCCCTCCACGTACTGCAAATAAACACGTCACTGTTAATATAAAACTGATAATATCAATGATTATTATTATTGGATTTTTAGTTGTTGTTGTTTACTTCCTGCTGTGTCTGCGCGCCGATGTTTCGGATCAGGGCTCTGCACACCGCCGTCACTCTCTCTTTCCGGATCGAAGCAGCGGACTCGTATCCCAGCGGCACGCACTCCAAAACGAAGCGGAAAACCTCGCACAACGTCGTCCTCACCTCCGTCACCTTCATCCTGTCCACGGTCCCGCTGAGGACGAGTGTGTGCAGCGTATCCATCAGCAGGTCCAGGTGGACACGCCCAAACTTCACGTGCGTGCCCTTCTCCGAGACAAACACGCGCCGGGTCAGCACCTGGAACTCTCCTGCGTATGTTCGCACATCTGATTCCTCACAGGACACGAAGGTCTCCAGGAGGGACAGATATGCCGCGAAGAATGTCGGTTCGTGGTTCACAGGAAGCCCACCCAGATCTACGACGCGTCTCAGCATCGCCATGGAGATGGTTTTTAACTCGGCGCCGCCGTGTATCAGGACTAAACAGGACGCGTCCCAAATCCGTCCGACTTCCCGGGGGAAGAAGACGCCCTGCAGGATGGTGCAGAGGACAGTTAGTGCAGCAGACAGTAGCGCCTGAGACGATGCAGGTGACGTGAGCCGGAGGACGGATGGCGTGAGATACGCAGCGCAGTGACACGCGCTGAAACGCTGCAGCGAGACGGGCCATTGTGTGTCCGATGCCCTGCAGACGGTGTGTGTGAGATCCTGCACTAATCCGATCAGCTCTCCAGCCAGCACGCCGAACACCATCGGACTCTTCGCTCGGAAAAGCTGGAGCAGGGAGCCGAGCACGGAGACGATTTTATCGCGCAGGACGCCGCATTCTGGCGCAGCCGCGATCCGCAGCACACGCGTGATGATCCACCGAGAGAAATCTGAAACCGGAGGAAAATCATATAATTGTGTGAAATTATGATAACCATAAGATAATAAATTATTTGGCATTCTTAAATGCAAAAGTATCGGACCCTCTTCCCTTTAGTGCTTTTATTTGTATAAACTCAAGCAAATCATTACTTTTATTCCCCTAGACTCTGTCTGGCTCTCTTCATTATTTCATCCCTCACTTTTATCCTGATGTCCCTTTTCCCCTCATTCTACTATCTATTTCATCCTTTATCTTTCTTAATTCCATCCCTCTCTTTTCCCCCTCCATCAATCTTTATTTCACTATCATTCATAAAAACAATCTTCCTCTTTCCATCATGTCTTTCTTTCTCACTGATGTGTGACTGTACTGACCGCTGCATTCGCTCTGGACGTCTCTGTACTGCTCCGTCTGACACGCCGGGTTTATAAACATCAGCGAGGAGGATTTAATGATGTGCTGGATGAAGTCCAGGAGCATGACGCAGGCCGGCTCTGAGCTGCTCGTCTTACTCAGCTCCAGGGCCACTGAGGACACACGGAGACACAAAAACAAACAAACGTTAGGTTAGGTTCTCTTTGTGACACTGAAGCTCTGGAGTCGCTCAGAGAAGATGGAGACGAATAGCACAGAGGAACAGAAGGAGAGAGGAGATCTATCTCAGGTGGAGGTGTTCAGGAATACTTTATACTAGTGTAAGTACCCGGGTAAAGAGTTTGTAGATGTAGTAAAAATGCTAAAGCTAAAAATAATCTTCTGATCTTTAATGTAATCAGTGATATTATTATTATTATTATTACTTGAGGTTGAAGCCCACGTACATGTCTGTGTGTCTTTCTGTACAGCAGAACTCTCTGTCTAACTTATTAATACAAAG
>JAOTRS010000022.1:370772-384510 GCA_028565755.1 Dinotopterus cunningtoni
GCACGCGCACTGAGACTGAGCATGGGAGAAGATTACCCACAATCCCACAGCGCGCACATGAGAAAAAATATTGGCTCAGTTGTGATCATGTGACTCTCGGCACTACAGTATTCGTGTATCAAAACCTCGCTTGTTAACAAGATAAAATTTATTAAAACGTTTTGCTCAGTTACTCACAATCCAAGGCTCCACTGTACATGATGGTGATATATATTTATATATATTTATACTGTATATATTTATATATATATTTGTGTGTGTGTGTGTGTGTGTGTGTGTAGGTGCTCTCCTGGCAAGGGTTACAGACTTCCTCCTTGTGCCTTAATCAATCTGAGTCACGGACAGCGTCAGGAGCAAAACCCTCACAAGCTCACCGCCATCGTCAAACCGCAGCCCTCCTCTTCCTCCTCTTCGTCACCGCACACACACTCACACACACACAAACACCAGCTGGACGGCCTGAACCACTCGCCACGCTCACCGTTTAAACCTGCACAGGTAACACACACACACACACTACTATCATGACCTTATATAAACTTTGTCATCCATGACACAAGTGTGTGTGTGTGTGTGTGTTTGTGTGTGTGTGTGTGTTGAGCAGCAGAACAGCAGGCAGGCTCTCAGAGGCGACACTCAGGGACTTAGAGACTCTCCTCAAAAAGGCCTGAACCAAAAAACACAGCACAAGGTAAAGTTACTGCAGGTCTGTAAGTCTGTACGGTGTGTGTAAGGTTAGAAAGGAGTGTGTGTGTGAGGTCATAAATGTGTGTATAATGATCACTCTCACTTTAAAACAGACCGCTCAAGAATTAGAATAAATGTAAATGGCGTCGAACTAAATTGTTAGTATTTCAGACATGGAAGGAGAGCGTCCTGAACTCTTAGTGCTGCTGGATCGACGCATCTCTCCACAAAGTAACAAAAATAATCCAAGATTTATATTTTATACCGTAGCAAAAGTAATCAGGAAGAAGACGACTGCAGAAATCTCCACAACAACAATATGCAGTAGTGAGGACTTCATGAACTTTGTCAATAACAGAATCGTAAATTTTAGGTGAAAAAATTCAGGCTTTAGCATGAAGACAGTCCTGTCCTAGACTGATGCAGACAGCTGTTCTCTGAGGACTGGAGTTTCCTACAGTCTACCTGAGCTTCCAATAATGAACTGGACTCCACATGAACTTAAACACATCTCCTGTTATACTGAACTTCCAGTCCCACACAGTATGAGTGCAGATCAATCCCTGCTATCCGTTATCACCCAGATGAGGATGGGTTCCCTAAAATCACTACACAAATAAGATTGAATTGTGTGTGTATGTGTGTAGGGCTCTGTGAATAAGGAGGAGGACTTCAGTAACGTGTGGCAGTCTCTTCAGTCTTCAGTGCTGCCTCAGAAACCACCAGCTCACTGGCAAAACCATGTAAGTGTGTGTGTGTGAGATGATCATTAATGTGTCCCAGGTTAATAAAGGGAGTGGAGCTCAGCAGTGGAGAAACACAAGTGTGACACATTCGCACCAGATCATGTTTTATCATTAAAATCTTTTAACTGTGACGTTCAACAGATGTCTTTTAACAATTGTATGTAAAGGAGGAAACGGATGAAGCAGATACGGTCATACGTCTGTAAAAGAACTGCTGAAGTTTGAAGCCAGTTTGTGGCGAATCAACTACTTTACTGTTATTGGTGTTAAATTATTGTAGTTGCGTCAGGTATTTGTGTTTCCCATCTACTTCAAATTATGTATAATTTAGAAAATATTTTTTGTTCAATACAAAAACCGTTTTTCAATGTTATGCAGCATTTTTGGTGGACCTTTTTTTTAAATTAATTAATTAATTAATTTTTTTAACTTTTAGCTCAGGTACTGTTTAGGCACCGGTTCCCAGAAAAAAATTCAAACAATACCCAGCCCTACCTGTGCATGATTTTCGGTTCCTGATTTGGACTCCACATTTTTTCAAATCGGACTTTCCAAAAAATATCCCAGTTTGTGTCTAAACTCAGTGTGTCACCCTGAGAGCTGATCATAAACACCTCACACTGTCCTGATCCTTATCAGTAGTCCTTGTCTTTAGGGTCTGGTGTACTGACTCTCACACTCTTGTGTCCCTCAGGGTCAGACTGGCAGCATCAGGTTACTGAAGAGGAACGAAGACCTGAACGCAGTCTCTCCACAGAAGCCTTCCAGCAAGGTGTTACTCCATCCTGACGACATATTAGATAAGAATCTGGATGAAATAAGGACAAAAAAAAATAGACACTGCAGTGCACCGGATGCCAATGTTTACAATTATATACAATATTCTTAGTGTGTAAGTGAACGTATAAAATGTCTAAAGTAATTTCGGGAAATCCTCAATGAGACAGAGTTCACAGCCCAATACAGTGGAAAACAGCTCCGAGACAAAATGGTGTCCAGGATTTCCCTCGCGATTTAAAGGCACAGAGACCACACTGTTACATCTCACACATGTGAGATTCATGTCAGGAGACGGAGATTTAGTCAAGTGGATTGTTATGCTTTACATTGTTTATTCATGTCGAAGGCGTATAACACTCACTTTATCGGATCTAAGAACAAATCCTACCTAAGAACGTGCTCCCGGGACAGAATTTGTAAGTCAGGGACAACCTGTATTTAAGGGAAATGAAAATTAATTAATGCAGCCTTTCAGCGGTTAATGAGATAAAGTTTGATATAAAAACTCTACCTGTAAAGATCATTCTTATTAGAACTGTGTGTGTGTTCAGGGCTGGAGCTCACCTCCTAACTTCTGGGACATTAGTAAGGCTCAGGCTTCATAATTAGGGAGAAAAATTTGAGGGAGATCATCGGGAAGTTTAAGAGTTTTGTATAGCGTGTTACATTTTGGAACAAATCGTAGCCATCCAGAAAAAGTTAAAATGTTACTGACTTTAAGGATTCTGTAGTCACAGGTAAGAAAAACACCTGTTGTTACCCGGTGAGCTCACGGCACAGGAATGAAAAGACGAGGCTCTTCAGATCGGAGACGGTTTGAGAGAAATTGTAGCCGTCCTCAAATACTAGTTCTAGACAGTTTATAGCCGATCGTGAGGTGTCGTAGGTCCTCTGTTCAGAGACGTACAGTAAGTGATTACTAACATGCTAATAAATTAATGCGTTGATTAATTATTCAAAAATTATCAGTATTATCAGTATATAATATTCTCATAATCAGTGAGCAATAAGTGAGAAGCGTTCCAATACAGACTCTGCATGCTTCTGCTAAAAGTTCAAGAACACAGAAAGAACACAGTAAGGGTTTTAGATTTAAACCTGTGACAGTGTCGGTGTTGTATTAATTGAGAGTGTGTGCACTGAGAGGTTGTAAACTCTTTCTGAACATGCAGGTCACCCCAGAGTTCCAGGAGCTGATAGCCAACCTGAAACTCTCAAAGGAAGCCGAGGGTTCGAGAAGTTCTCCGGTTAGAGAGCGTGTGGATGAGGAGGAGAAACCGCTGTCTCCTCAGTCCTTCGCCATGGTGAGGTCACCTGACACAGAGTGTGTGTGTGTGTGTGTGTGTGGTTTTTATGTTTTACGTCATAGAGTTAGATTAACTGATGTAAAGCTTTGTGTTACGGTTTGTCTGTTGCTCATTTATTATCATTTTCACTTTTTATTACTTATTTTTGAGAAATTAATTTGGTTAATGTTAAACCTTGGATGTTTTAATGTACAAGCCTTTACATTTTATTTTCTTCATTATAAAAATTTATATATTTTAATTGTAATAAATGCAAATAAATATGTAATAGAAGAATAGACGTATTATAGTCATCAGGTTTTCTTTTAAACGTTGCAGCATGCCATTAATGACGCCTCCTCCTCGCTGTGTGTGTGTGTGTGTGTGTGTGTGTGTGACTTGAGCAGATGGGTACCATGATGCTGAAAGAGATGTTGAAGATTGACAGTTCAGCATCTGCATGCCCCGCCCCTAACTCCACCCCTCCGAACCCCTCCAATCCTGGAACTCAGCAGCAGAACCGCAGACGCTCCTCTAAAAAACTGGGTGAGGTTTCTTTTTTTTCTTTCTTTTTTTTTTTCCATGATAATAAGACCGGACTGGTAGAAACGAGCCTTACAGGTTTATCCTGAAGATGATTAATGATGTTAACGCTGTTGAAGGTGTTAACGATGTTCTCGTCCCAGCGGCGAGGATGAACTCGGCTCCGGGGGAACCCGCCGCCCCCCCTCTCCTGCCCTGCATGGCTGCTGAGCTCGGCCGAGTGTGTGTGGGGCTGAACATGGGGCCGCCCGAGTTCACCTTCCTACGAAACAGACAGGTTAGTGTTTTACACACACACACACACACACACACACACACACACACACACACACACACAGGACACCCTGATGTATTTGCCATGTTTGGTTTAAAATAAATCGAGGCCGTGAGGACCTGGCTCACTTCACTTCAGTTCTCCTCTGTTCTGTACACTTACAGTGTGTGTGTATGTGTATGTGTGTGTGTGTGTGTGTGTGTGTGTGTGTGTGACAGAGTCTGACGGTGTGTCAGGTGAAACTGTCCAATGGTCTCCTGCTTCATGGCCCACAATGTCAGTCTGAAACTGAAGCCAAAGAGAAAGCAGCACTCTTCACTCTACAGCGTCTGGTAACGTCTCACACCACACCTGTCTGTCTGTCTGTCTGTCTGTCTGTCTCCTTTGCTTACTGTCTGTCAGCCTGTCTGTCTGTGTTTACTCTGCATTGCCTGATAATGTCTCACACACCACTGTCTCTCTCTATCGCTCTCCATCCTTTCTAATGTGTTTGTCGTTCTCCTGTTTCTTATTCCGTCTTTCTATTTTATTCCTTTTTTCCATCTTTACTTCATTTTTTTTCATCATGTGACTCGTTGGTGTAAAATCTGAATCCAGTCGGTCAGGTCGAGTGATGACGCGCGTTTGATGTCTGTCTCTTTCCTCCTAACCACACACTTTGATGGGAACACAAACACACACACACACAGAGTTAAAGGTGTGTATATTAAGGCGTGTTGTCGCTGTGCTCCGTTGCAGAACTCCGTGGGCTCGTTTCCTCTCGCTCCTCCTCCTCTATTCGGCGGGATGCAGCCGATGCGTCCGATAGCTCCTCATCCTCAGGTGTTCACACAGCCTCCAGGTGAGCGTGCAGGAGTGTGTCACTGCTCTACTGTATCACATTCTCAGATCCTTTATTTACTCGTTTACTCTGTTTGAACAAACTGACTCTAGATAAATATAACCCGTGTTTATCCAGTGAACAGCGCGGTTATCTACATTCATGAAAAAACCTTTTCTGAGCAGATCTGTTCTCCGTGCACCGGTTACGTAAAGCTTAAATCTTAAACACACAAATGGAGAAAAAGAGAGAGACGCTTGAGGGCAGTTATAAAGGCAAACAGTCAGCCATTCTGTCATTAGAGTCTGTGAACAAGTAAATGATAATTGTTAAGTGTACGCTGGCATTTTATTTGTTAGTTGTTAAATAAGGAACATCTGTAAAGCTCAACACAACGATAAATGATTATTATTATTATTTTTTTTGCCTTTCATTGTGTCCTATGGGTGTATAAACTTTTGCACATGATTTTTATATGTGTGAAACTGCTTCCTTTTGCGCCTGCTGGTGTTAATTCTGGAGTTTTAATAATGCCAGGAGTCTAATCTCAGTATCTCGACACTGACCTGAGTGGTTGTTTTTCGCAGGTGGTCTTTTGATGCCCCCTCAAGGTTACCCTCCTCTGCCATGGGGGGTTCAGTTCCCCCCACAGGGGCAGCCATTTTTCGGCGGGACCTTCCCTGGAGCTCGAGCAGCCCCGCCCCACGTCGGATCTCACAACCAGTTCATCCCACTGCAGGCAAGACAGACACACACACACACACACGCTTTTACGCCACAGCGATTCTGAATTCTGATTGGTCAGATTTATCTGTATTGATTATTTTCCTGACAGAGGTGCGGCTGTGAATCACAGCTGCTGTATATTAATGCACAAAAAATATCAAAATGTTTTGATTTAATATTAGTGGAAGGAGTCTCCAGTGTTATGGTGTTTTGTCATGTGAGTGATGTTTCACAGCACTATGTATAACGTATAACTAGAGAGATTTAAAACCTATGAAAAGTCATTGCAATATACCGTGATACAATGACACATAAATCACTTCAGGGATGTGCTGTTATAGAAAAACAACTGTAACTTCATTTCATCGCCTCAACAAGCCTTCAGTATTTAACTTTCACTTCTAAGGTTTTTCTCATTGCGCTGTTAGCTCAGCTAGCTTAAGCTAAGAGAAACATGCTAGCAAAATATAAATTTATATTTAATTTTTCCAAGTTAGCCATCCTGAACAAAAAGCACTATTATAGGCACCTAAAATTTTTTTTTTTTTCAATTAGATTTTTTTTTTTTTTTTATCTAATATTCAGAAAATAATTGTTTAATTCTAGGTGACTAAGAAACGAGTTTCGGGCCGGAAGAACCAGGACGCAAGGCCGGACTTTGGGAACGCCGCTCGACCTGAAAACGCTGAAACCTCGTACCCTGCGGCGGCGATTCCCTTCACCCACAAAACCCCTCCACCAATCAGCATGCAGGATTCCGAGAGCCCGCCCAAACAACCCTCCAAACCAACACACGGCCCAAGCTCCGCCTCCAAACGTAAACACAGGAAACTGGCGGTGAACTTCGACGCTGCCAAAGTGATGGACTGAATAGTGAAGTAGCTCCGCCTCTTCCTCCTCCTACTGGGTTTTTTTTTTTCTTCTTTTTTTTCGGGTTTTACAATGGATATTTTTTAAACATCATAATTATGCAGCATCCGGGAGGAAACAGTGATAAAGGTCTAAACCTGTATTACATCAAATATTGTGATCTTTTTTTTTTTTCCTGTGGTGAGAGAGTATTTCTTTTAAACTTTAATCCAGGTTAATTTCAGGAGCAGAATGATCTTCACGACTCTCGCTTTCCGAATTTAAATTGCGCTTTTATTCCCATTGATTGTTATTGTTTTTCCAACTCTGGGTTTTTAATGTTCCTTGAATATTTGAATGGTTATTTTTCTAATCGCAGCACACTAAAAACAAATTCGATATTACTGTTTGATTTGTTTTTAATCCACAATCCCAGCTACGATCCTGCAGTTACAGACAATCAGATTGGATTTTGGGAAAACGCTGCTGTCCCTCACCACATTCCAGAAATCCAAATAAGTTCAAACTTGGGCCTGAACTTGGCATGTAGAAGGGCGTGTCTGCTTATGTCTTTCTGACCAATAAGCAACTTTATGCAAATGAGAATGGTGTTCTCAGCCAATCAGAGGAAATGCTGTTTGGCAAAACTTGCAACAAAGTAACTTGAGCAGAGTGTAGCACATCTACAGTTAAACCTGTACAGGATCTATTTCGCAGCTCGGTCAGATACCCGGTTCAGTCTTTCTCTCTGTAAAACGCTCCGGTTTGCTTTTTAAAATTTTGGTATTTGAATTTTATCACCTTTTCTTTCTTTCTTTCTTTTTTTTTTTTTAAAAAAGAAAAGCAGTCTCTCTTACCAGCAGCTCTGTACACTGTAGGATTTTTTTTTCTTGGGATGCGTCACACCTCCAGCGTCCATTTTCATTTGTGGACTGGGAACTGCGTCCGTGTGCAGTGGTATTTTGAAATGAACTTGAACCAGATTCATAGAAGAATTAAACTGTGGCTCCGGGTTTGGGAAGTGCTGTATATAGATCTTTAATAAACTACTTTTGTTATCAGCATTTTCATAATGTTCTTTTCCCCTCTTTTATTGTTTTTTTTTTTTACACTCTAAATCATGGAACAACACTTGGGTATTTAATGTATGTATTTATTTAAATTAGATCACCTTACAGCCCAAATTAAATCTGCTCAGTAAGTAATTTCCTTCAAAGGACTGGGTTGAGGTAGAGGGTGCCAATACTTTATACATTGAAACAGATGGGCTTCAGCCAGTTACTGTGGACCTGCTCGGGTTCTTGATGAAGTCCCAGCCACATTAATAGCTTAGGAACATGTTGTAATGCAAGTTTTAAATGTTTACTTAATCATTAAATATTTAAGCTATAATTAACAGTGTAATTATTATTATTATTATTTACACAGGTTTGACAAATGTACTGCCTGCTTAAAATTATACCTCCCTTTCACACTTTTCCCTTTAAGTTACGACTGCACTCATATATACCAAGTTTACTGTGTGCGGGGCCCCAGTAAAGCTGCCGTAAGAGCACCGACCCTTTACAGCTGGGGAACTATATACATTTTTTATATATATATATATATATTTATTATTGATTGTGAAAGACGTGCTGTATATAACTCGTTCTATATTTTCATCAGCTTTCTCGCTCGCCCTGAAGATGTGACCTCTGCGCTCAGGCTGTTTGGTTAAACAGGTCTCCTGAACTGCTTTGTTTATTAACAACTCCAACAAAGTTTTATTCAAACTAAATTCCTGAAACCTCCAAGGCAATTTGTAAGCAGAGTTTGTCTTAGCAATGTTACACTGCACAGAAAGTGTTTTTGTCTGAACCTGAAACAGTTGCATGGAGTATAGTCTGTGTTTAGCAGGGAGAATTGGAGGTCCATGTGCAGGTGAGGTGAGTTGAAATGTGGACCGTGGACCTGCTCGCGCTGTAAGAGGTTCGACCACAATTATTGACGTCCATCATCCAGGAGCCAGATTACTGATCTGTATAGTTATCGATCAGCGCAGAGATTCTTCACACCGCACGTTAAATTACAACTGATAAAGATAAAATTTGTCCCGATTATAAGATTATTATTATTATTATTAGCCTTTTATCTGCTCTCGTCGAAGGGTCGTCACAGCCGACCATCCGGTCTACATACAACTATATACACAGGTTTTACTTCGGATGCAACCCTCCTATTTTATCCAGGCTTGGGACCGGCATTGCATCCAGTGGCGGGGGATTTGGGCATTGGGTGGGGAGTGAACCTGGGTCTTCCGCATGGCAGGTGAGAAACCTACCTCTGAACCATCAATACCCCCTACTTATTAGGGTGTCTGACCTTAGAAAGAGACTGAAATGGTGCACTGTCCCTTGGAGAGAGAGAAAGATGGTGTGCGCTGTCTCTTTAAGTGAGTGACAGACCTAAATAGTGCGCCGCCCCTTTAAAGGACAGAGTGAAATGGTGCGCTGTCTCTTTAAATGCTCCACCCACCCGTCAATCGGCTGATGTGTGACGTCAGCACCTGTACTGCTTTAATATTTGTTTCTTTTTTGCTAAACATGCCGCTGGATATCAGATAGCTCTTAACCCTGTCTACCTCTGAGGTAAAAGTGGACCAGAGAGAGGATTATTCCGCTGATTTCAGCCATTTTGTGACCGGGTCATATGCGGCGCGCGCGGTCTGTGGTTTAATCGGCTAGCAGCTAAACTTCTTGCTAATTTACTTCCTGTTGTTGTTTCGTTGCTCGGGTGTTTCCATCAGCGGTGCGGGTTTACACTAGTGCTGTTACATTAAGTAACTAACAACTACCACACACACAAACACACACAGGAGGAACAGAAACTCTGGCGGTGCCTCAGTGACGAAATATCTCGACATGGTTATTTCCTTTCAAAAAGTTTTAGTAATAATAAAATATTGATGTTTAATGGATTATAAATTCATACACTTAAGAATGGTCTCGTTTTTATGACTCGGATTTATTCGGAAATGTAAGCGCGCGCGTGTGTGTGGATGCCGTCACAAGAAGCGCGCGCCCGGGTTGTAGCCAATCAGCTTGTCGCGCTTGTTCCCCGCGTGCACCCCGTCCTCAGCCAATCAGCGGCGGAGAGCCTTGATCCGCGCGTGCCCGAAGTAGTTCTGGTGGAGCGAAGTGCAGGAGAGAGAGAGAGGGGTGTACAAACTTACGGTGAGGGGACGGGTGTACATATTTACGACTCGATGGCGGCTCAGCGCGGTTCCCGGTGCCTGTGAGAGCGTCGCTCCGCAGTGTGGTGTGTTATGGGAACGCTGAGGAACGGCTGGGCGAAGAGAGAGGGCTTCATTCTCTCGGTGGATGTGGGCACGACCTCTGTGCGCTGCCATGTCTATGATAAACACGCCAACATCCGGGGATCCTGCTGCCGGAAGGTAACTCACCCACCTGCGCGCTAACACACCGCCTTCTCAAGTTCTCCTGCTTTCTCTCTCTCTCTTTCTCTCTCTCTCTCTCACACACACACACACACTTTGAGTGCTTCATAATTAATTAATTAATTTTTAATATTATAAAAAATACTAATCAGCTCATTAACACACTTCTCCTTAGAATTAACTAAGGTGTGGGCGGGGTTTCTCTAGACACGCCCATTTTATTCCTCTATAAACTCATTGCTCCCAGTTTAAACCTTCCCTTTTATTTATGGATAGGTTATTGATAGAGACACGTCCTTCATAGGACACCGTCCTGTGCTCGCTCCTGTTTGTGTACTGTTTGTTTGACGTGTGCGTGTGTTTCGTCCCAGGTGTGTCTGCTGTACCCTGAGCATGGCTGGGTGGAGATGGACCCAGAGTCACTGTGGCAGAGCTTCGTCAGTGTGGTCAAGGGAGCGGTGCATGGTCAGAGCTCCCCCGCCCCCCCCACACACACACACCGCAAATAAGTCCTCTTTAAATGAATAATCCAAAACTGACAAAAAAATGTGACTTTTCACCCCAATGTGTGTGCGTCTGTCGACATCACGGCCTTGTGACTTTATCGCGTTTCGTAACGCTCCTTGTGTGTTGTCCTGTTTCCTTGTGTTAAAGCCCAGTAGAATGAGTAAACACCAGAAACACACTTACACAGTTATTTTTGTATTATTGTGAATGAGGTGAATTGAAGTGTGTGTGTGTGTGTTACAGACTCAGGATTACAGATGAGTCAGATGGAGGCACTGGGTATCTCAACTCAGAGAGCCACATTCACCACCTGGCACAGGTACAGTACTGTGTGTGTGCACATGTGTGTGTGTGTGTGTTGCATCAGTGAGTTTTGCTTTATCTCCTTTGATTCTTGTTTTTTCAGGAAGACGGGGAAACCCTTTCATAACTTCATCGGCTGGCAGGACCTGCGCGCGGCTGAGATGGTCAAGTCCTGGAACAACTCATGCACAATGAAGGTGAGGGGAGCGACCTGCCCCTGCAGAGGGAAGGGGGATGGGGGACTCGGGGGTAACAACAGTCTGATGTTTCATGTTAAATAGTAAAAATCCATCTGTGCTGAAATCTGCATGTTGGTTTGCTATCTCTGCTTAGCAAATTGTTGTTTATGCTGGTGTTATAGCAACCGATGTGCATCTGTGAGACATCGCGACTGTGGTCTAAAGAAACAAATCGAATTTCTGATCAAAAACTTACTGTCAGCGCTAACTGTGTGTGTGTGTGTGTGTGTGTGTGTGTGTGTGTGTGTACCAGGCGGTGCATGGTGTGATGAAGATGCTGCACTTCCTCAGCAGACGGAAGCGTTTCCTGGCGGCGAGTTTGGTGGTGTTCACGTCACAGCACGTCTCCATGCGTCTGGCCTGGGCTCTGCAGCACATCCCTCAGGTTCATTAATAATATTATTAATATTATTATTATTTTTATTATGAAGCACTTGTTCATCTCGGTTTCATTCTCAGGCTGTATGACCCAGTCTCTCTCTCTCTCCCTCTCTTTCTCTCTCTCTCTCTTTGTCTCTCTCTCTCTCTCTCTCTCTCTCAGGTGAAGGAGGCAGTTGATGAAGGAACTTGTTGTTTTGGGACCATCGACACATGGCTGCTTTATAAACTTACTAAAGGTAAAAACACGTGAATGACAGCACGGCCTTGTCCCTCCCTCCCTGGCCTTGTGCTGGCCACCCCGAGGCTCTATGTTGCCCTCCCTCAGGCTCTGTGCCACTCAACTTTAGGCTTTGTGCCACCCAAATTCAAGACCTCTGATGGGCCCTTTGCCACCCATCCTGGGGCTTTGTGTCAGCTTGTGCTGGTCACACTTACACCCGTCCTAAGGCCTTGTGCTGTAGGGCTATAGTTGGATGTCAGTGACATTTCAAAAATGTAACATTTTATAAATAAGCAAACACACGGGGACATACATTTGTATTTTGATTAGCTGGATTGTTGCATAATTGCTGTGTGTTTTAAATGATTAATCATTACCTTTATGATTCTTTTTTATTTTATTTTATTTTTATTAACATGAATTCGTCACATTGCTCTTTGATCTCTGCAGGTTTGGTCCACGCTACAGATTACTCCAACGCCAGCTCAACTGCAATCTTTGATTCCTATCAGGTATTTCATAAACTACGCCTAAGTTTAAACATTAAAATGAGTAAAGTGCAGAATGCAGTTGTTTATTTATTATTTTTTTGGGTTACTATAACAACCGCTCAGGGTCTATGGCCTTGTCTCTAAACCACATGAGCAAGACTGGAGTGCACATTTATTTATTTATTTATTTATGTATTTATTTATTGTCTCTGTGTGTGTGTGTGTGTGTGTGTGTGTTTAGATGTGCTGGAGTGGGTTTCTGTGTTCTCTCCTCTCTCTACCTCTCTCCATTCTTCCCACGGTGCACAACACCAGGTATTACATGTTTAAACACGGCTTTAGAAATTATTTTTAATTAAGTACCTGATTAAACCTCTCTCTCTCTTTCTCTCTCTCTCTCTCTCTCTTTAGTCACCATTTTGGTTCATCTGATCCCGACATCTTCGGGGTTTCTATTCCAATCATGTCAGTTGTGAGTAATTATTTTTCAAATATTTATTTATTTATTTATTTATTTATTTAAGGTCTACTTATTCGCTTTAAACGTTTTAGTTCACAGCCGTAAGGTTGTTACATACCTGAGGTGAATTTCCGCATTTTTTCGCTTTTTTTTTTTTTTTTGTGCATGTCAGTAATATTTTTCAACCCAATAATCTCATTCAACATCAGTGATGGAATTTTATCCATGTGAAGAGATTTTTTAAATTTTATTTATTTTTTTGCCTCTGGTGGATTTGAATAACTTTTGCGCCTCTGACCAATCATGGTGCAGCTTGTTGGAACATCACTCAAACACACTGAACATTACAGAACGTTTGAAAACACAGTTATTTAAGGCAAAAAGAACAAAAATGACAGATAGTGAGTACAAAAGCTGTGTGTGTGTGTGTGTGTGTGTGTGTGATAGTGTGCAACATTGCAGATTGGTATGTTGAAGTGTAACAGTGTGTAACAGTGTGTGATAACAAGGTTAATCTGATGGCTGTAGATGGCGGATCAGCAGGCGGCCATGTTTGGCGAGTGTTGCTTTGATGCTGGTGATGTAAAGATCACCATGGGAACAGGAACGTTTATGGACATCAACACAGGGAACAAACCTCACACATCTGTAGCAGGTACGCTACACACACACACACATGCACTTTGACAAAGTCTTATTTTCACATTTCATTTAAAATGTTTTTTTATGCTCAAACGTGTGTGTGTGTGTGTTTAGGCCTGTATCCCCTGGTCGGCTGGAAGATCGGCCCTGAAGTTGTGTATCTTGCTGAAGGAAATGCTGCTGATACAGGAACCGCCATCAGATGGGCTCAGGAGATTGGTGAGCAAACACACACCTCTTGGAAAACAACTGCTCATCCGAACTCGGGTCACGGGGGTGGGAGGGGGGAGGGGGGTTGGCACACACACACACACACACACACACACACACACACACACACACACACAC
>JAOTRS010000022.1:416150-435672 GCA_028565755.1 Dinotopterus cunningtoni
TTCTTTTGATTGTGTAAAGCTGCTTTGCGACAATGACAATTGTTAAAAGCGCTATGCAAATAAAATTGAATTGAATTAAATTTAATTAAAAAAGAAAGTTGAACTGAAATGTTACGCGAAAAAGAAGAAAAAAGCTGTAGAGCCAGATGCTGTGAAATGTTTCAAATTAACATATTATGCCTTTGGTGTGAAGGGAAGTTCAGCTCTAACGTTACGGTCAGGGACAGCGAGGCTGGATCAAGCAGCAGGGTCAGTGATGATGAACCAGTGCCTGATGATGACCAACACCTCTCCACTTATCTACACAAAAAGGACATCAATCAAACTGAACAGGTAAACTGAAATAAAATCAGCAGCGTTAGCTTGGGCTAGTAAACTAGTTACTCATTTTAATTATCATGGTAGTCAATATTAATTCAAAATAATGCTGAGAACCATTATTTTGAATTAATATTGAGTACCATAATAATTACTAGCATGAGCTAATGCTGCTACTGATTTTATTCCAGCTCACCTGTTCAGTTTGATTTGATGTCCTTTTTGGGTAGAGAAGGGGAGAGGTGTTGGTCATCATCAGGCACTGGTGCATCATCACTGACCCTGCTGCACATTCAGCTTACACTGATGAGTGGTATATCTTACACTGCATCAAGATCATCCCCCCTGACCAGCTTAAATATTGTCTTTATAGTTTTATATGTTGTTTGTCTTAATGTTCTTTCCTTTGTTTCTTTGTTTTACAAATATAGGTTCAGTGATACGGTCCGGGTTAGATTCCCTTGGTCGGTTTCCTCCCACAGTCCAAAGACATGTAGGTTAGGCTAATTGGCATTCCCAAATTGCCCGTAGTGTGTGAATGATTGTGTGAGTGTACGTGTGTGCCCTGTGATGGATTGGCACCCTGTCCAGGGTGTACCCCATCTCGTGCCCTAAGCCTCCTGGGATAGACTCCATGCCCCCCGTGACTCTGAATACAGGATAAAGTGGTATAGACGATGAGTGAGTGAGAGTAAGCAATAATTTCTGTATTGCGTTCTATTTTCATACAAGTAAGTGGTGTTAACACCCCCACGCCAGCGCATTGGATAGTGTCTGGAATCATGTTTAAACAAGGTAACAGGAAGTCCTCCAACTGAGGGTATGGCAGCATGTACAAAACACAGAGCAAACAGTAAATAACGCACCTCCTTCACCCATCTAGTAAAGATGACAATAAAACTGATGAGGCACATCCAGCTCATCCTGCTGCATTAGGGTACAATTTATGGAGATACAAGCATTTTTTAATCTCTTGGGGAAAATGTAATTTACACATTGCTGCAAATTATGACAAAATATCTACATTTTTTGTGCTTTTATTGTGTTTAATGTTGGTTAGTGTTGTTCACGGTCATAGCATTTTTCACAGTTCATGTTCCAGTTTGGAGTCCTAGCGTCTGTTTTGTTTGTTTGTACTTAACATGTAATAAACATGATCTGCACCTGCATCTGCTTGTACCTCATCTACGTGACAATATGTGTGTGTGTGTGTGTGTGTGTGTGTGTGTGTGTGGGTGTGTGTGTGTGTGTAAATAAGTGGTATGTTGACAGAGGGGAATATGGACTTTGAAACTGGAATTTCCAAAAGAAAAAAATCTTGTTGGACACATAGTGCTCTACAGGAAGGTGTAAAAGCCCCTGTTTTACCCCCTATGTAGTGTACTTATATAGTGAATTTAAAGGTATTTAGGATAAAGTCCACATTTTCTTTGCTGTTAGCCTTAGCCCACTCTGCTCTAGACTTTCTATGACTTAACACTAACACAGTGTCCGCTGCATCCGGAGTCCAGCATGAAGCTCTCTGTCATCTGTGTTGTTCTGGGATGCCTCGGTAATGCAGTGAATATTATTCATTTATTCATTTTAACTAATTAATGTTAACCTTTTGACTCTTAACTGTAACATGGATGTGCTTTGAGATTACTAAATTTTTTATATACTGTATGTATTAAAATTAACAGTGTACATTTGTAAAAGTTTGCGAATTAAGTCACTGTTAATACCACTTTATGAACTTTTATAACTATCTGCTCTGCTACATTATTTGCATTGCTGATGATTTGCTCTGAACTTTCAGCTCTTGCATTGAGTAATATTGACAGTGTACACACCTCCAGCTCAGACCACTATACCAAAAAAAACTAAAATCCACATAAATATGACATTCAGTCAGGTTCTGGTTAGTATTAAATTAGATTAGAATTTCAAACTTTCAGAAAAGGCCCTTTAAGTTTGCATTTAAGGCAGATGGTCTTATAGCTTTCAAGATTTATTGGAAAGTTCAGCCGTTATTTGTCTAAAATCTAGATTATTATAATTGTTTTTCACAATGTAGGTATTGTCTTATTGTTTCAGCTTCAGCAAAGGCCGCACCCATGGATCCCAGAATCAGATGGTGTTTAAAGTCAGAGCAAGAGACTCAGAAATGCAAACAGCTGGCGTCCAAACTGGACTTGCTGAGCTGTGTGAAGCGGGAGGGATCCATGGAATGCATAAAAGCCATCAAGGTAAAATATGTGCATACTTAAATCACTGACTCACATTCAGTAACTGCTTTATTCTGTTCACAGTCACACTGAATCCACAGCCTATCCCAAGAACACTGGGCGTTAGTCCCAGGAACAGGGAGACACCCTGGATGAGATGCCAGTTCACACAGGGCTCCATAAGACAAGATTCATTCACATTGACAGCAATTCATCCTCACTTAATCTTCCTAGTGGAATTTTTATTGGCGTTATAAAGAAACTCATACAGATACAGGGACAAGAAAAATGCAAAAAAAAAAAAAAAAACATCACACAGTCTTCCGAGCACAGGTGGTATAAAATAAAACCACAGTCACCACATACGTACATTCAGTAAATTCTAGGAATGTGTTTGATCAGAATGGTGATGCAGATGCCATCACTCTGGATGGAGGAGATATCTACACGGCAGGTCTCGCACCATACAACCTTCACCCCATCATCGCAGAGCATTACGGCACAGGTGGTCTCTTTATAATATTTTTTAAATATTTCTAAAAATGAAACATGATCAGTAATTTTTATGAATTTTTTTTCTCATGTTTAAAAAAATTCATGCACATCAGCTGCTGATGTAAACTGCTGAACTTGTTTCAGATGAAGAGACGTGCTACTACGCTGTAGCTGTAGCAAAGAAAGGCACTAATTTTGGCTTCAATGATCTTCGTGGGAAGAAGACCTGTCACACTGGTTTGGGGCAAACCGCAGGCTGGAACATCCCGATCGGCACTCTCATCTCCACTGGACATATCAAATGGGCAGGGATCGAGGACAAACCTGTGGAAGAGGGTGAGAGCCTCCATAATTTTCTCCGAATTCCAGGTGCTTATTTTATTTAATATGTGTCTGTCTTATTTGTTTGGGGGTTTTTTTTTTAGCGGTGAAGGAATTATTTCCAGCCAGTTGTGTGCCTGGAGCAATCTTTAAGCAGAGACTGTGCGCATTGTGTAAAGGCGACTGCTCACGCTCTCACAAGGAGCCGTATTACGGTCACGATGGAGCTTTCCAGTAAGATCATCATCAGAGGTGCCAACAATGCTAACATGAAAATCCTAGCAGGCAAAAAGAAAAAAAAAAGAACGTTAACACAAAAAATACCACTGCAACAATTCCATGCTGTTAGGTTTAAGAAGTGAGCACAAATTGTTACATCTTAAGATGAATTATAAGAAGAATTGTTATTGTTTAATGTGTCCGCCAATCCGCAATATGTGAATTTTCTTTCCATTTGGGCTGCTTGATTTTTCTTATCTCCTGTATTGGTAATGCAAGCGTTCCATATCATAATGCTACTGTAATTCTTAGCACTTTTACCTCACTAACCTACCATCACTTTTCACCTTTGTCTTTGGTCCTGCAGTGATAAGATTTGATGTGATAGGATATGAGTATCCACTCTCATCACTTTACAGCCTGGGGCACATGCCCATGTTACAGTTCTAGTTTTAAATCATGTTGCCCCGAATCCAGCATGACTGACAGCATAAAAATAGTGAATCGCGCCCTCATTAATTTTAAGTTGAATTTTTCTCAGATTAATCCTTATCTTTACCTGGACTTTTCACTGCAGGTGCCTGAAGGACGGAGCTGGAGATGTCGCCTTTGTGAACCATTTCACAGTGCTTAGTAAGACACTAAGAAATAACATCCCCACTTTCATGACATCAGGACTGCCTTATCTTTTATAACACCTAACTGCTGTTAGACTGATATTATATATGAGGGAGAATATGGTGATGGTTGTCGTTAAATATTTTTAGCGGGTGATAAGGCCAACTATGAGCTGCTGTGCAAAGACGGCTCTCGGAAAAGCGCCGATGAGTTTAAAACCTGCAACCTGGCTCAAGTTCCTGCTGATGCTGTGGTTAGTCGCAAAGACAAACAACTGGCCAACCATATCTATGACCTTCTTAATCAGCTCAAGGTATGTGAGGGGATAAATAATGCAATTGCTGTTGTACTTTTACATGCTCAACAATAGGCTGTTTATGGTTTTATGGGGTCGTACAGAAAATCATAATAAACTATATTTAAAACTAATCATTGGCATAATTTAAGTATACTTACAATGTATGTTTAAAAAATGCTATTTTTTAATAAAATCATTTTAATAATTTTTATGTGACTTTTTTATTATTTAAAAAAATAATCATTTGTAGTGCGGTTGATAGGTTGGGTGGCTTGGTGGCGTAGTGGTTAGCATTGTGGCCTTGCACCTCCAGGGTCGAGGGTTTGATTCCCTCCTCAGGGTCTGTGTGCATGGAGTTTGCAAGTTCTCCCTGTGCTTGTTGGGCTTCCTCCAGGTTCTTCAGTTTCCTCCCACAGTCCAAAGACATGCAGATTAGGCTAACTGGCGTTCCCAAATTGCCTGTAGTGTGTGAATGCGCATGTTGATTGGAGGTTTTACCACAGCCGTACAAAATCGGAATAAATACAGTGGTCACCACTGGCCTGCATGGTCCCTAGTTGGACTATAGAAGTTTCCAGATGGATGGATGGATTGTTGATACTTTGGAAGGTTTAGTATATAAGAATGATGGTGTAATATGGTTTTGTGTAGATTTTCTCTTACCCTCAGACTTGTTTCTTATCATAGATTATCACCAGATTGCTACTATCACATAAAGTTATAAGTAGTGTATAAGTATATGGGGAAACAATGTTTTGTCATGAATACATATGATATTAGCACTATATTAATGCTAGAAAGAAAGAACCGTGTTTAGCCTTGTGTTCTGGAATTCACCACTAATAAACTGAAGTAATGAGATAACTGAATAAACTGAATGAGGACGTAATTCTAAGTATCTTTAACAGGACAAAGGTCTCTTCTCTTCTGATGGCTTCTCGGCAAAAAACCTGATGTTCAAAGACTCAACAAAATCGCTGATGAAGCTGCCAGAGAGCACAGATTCTTTCCTGTACCTAGGAGAAGAGTTTATAGCCACTAGCCATGCTCTAACAAAAGGTAAGACACAAACATTAACAGGTGATGCACAACTCTTTGTATTAAAAATACTGTATAACTTTAAAATTTGCATTTGATGAGTGGAATTCATTTAGAGTGTGGAATGGATTCGTATTTGGTCTGTAACTCAATCTGGCAACCCGGTTAATCCGAATATCTGCTCCACAGGGTTTAGTACAAGCAGCAAACCTCATGAAATCACATGGTGCACCGTGGGTCATGCTGAGAGGAATAAATGTGACATGTGGACCTTCATGAGCGTGGATGATCAGAGCAACATCAGGATCGAGTGCCAGGATGGAAACACTGTCGATGACTGCATCAGCAAAATCATGGTAGTGTGAGATAACAAGGCTCAGATCTCATTTATCCCACATTCATGTGAAAAAGACTGTGGCATGCTTTTTTGCAGCGTAAAGAAGCTGATGCAATGGCGGTTGATGGTGGACAGGTGTACTCTGCTGGAATGTGTGGTCTGGTGGTGGCCATGGTCGAAGAGTATAACAATGAATGTGAGCTAAATCATGGCTTGATGTCTTCATTAATCATGATTGGAAAATATTACCAAAATACAAAGAATAACTTTAAAGCGCTTAAAGCATCATCACACATATTACTTCGTGTAATATAAGTGCAGCTAATGATGCAATTCTTTTTCCCCCAACAGCAAAGTGTAATTTTGGATCTGGTAAGTGAAATCTATTTTCATCATCGATTAGCTATAGAAGGTAAATGTGACCCAACACCACATGAAGTCACATTTTAGGTGATTTAATACCAAGTTTATAACTGTATCGTGTCCGGTTGCTGAGGTTTGGCCAGTGAGAGTTTGTTTACGAGGAAGGCCATGGAAAACATGTCGAAATTCTATTTTTAGAATAATTAAATGAGGATTCTGTGACATATTAATAAAAGCCAAGGTGGCTCATTAGTTTCTTTATAAATAGTCTTGTCCTTGGTTCAGTTTTGTCTTGCATCTATTTGGATAAACTTGTTTGGTGTCGTTGATTTATCCCGTGTGGAATGCTATTTTGTTAATCTGTTCTGTTTCATAGTTTTGTTTAGTCATAGCTTCATGCTTTCTTGGTTCTTGTTTAGAGTTTGTTATCTTAATTAAAAACATCTTTAAGTCATTTAGCAGACACCCTTATCCAGAGCGACTTACATTTTTATCTCATTATACATCTGAGCAGTTGAGGGGTAAGGGCCTTGCTTAAGGCCTAACAGGGACAACTTGGTGGTTGCGGGATTTGAACCTGGGACCTTCTGAACCATAGTCCAATGCCTTAACCACTGAACTACTCCTGACCCAGGATTCTTAACCTCCGGCGCTTATGCCTCACCTGCAACCCTATTATGTGACATACAGCAACAAAAATTAATAAATAAATAAATTAATTAATTAGTTAATGTGCCTGTATTTCTATGATAAGTTGAGTAAACAGCTTGCATAGTGTTCATTGAAGTGTTTAAAACAACATTTAAGTAATACCTCGGGGAAGAATTCAAATGCACGATACAATTTTCAGATATTTATATTTGTTTATTTGTAGTTATAATGTGACAAAATGTGGAAAGGTTCAAGGAGTATGAATACTTTTTTTTTTCATTAATTATGTGCCTTAGAAGTTCCAAATGAATTTGAAATGTATGGAGTTGAGGATGGAGAATGATTAGTTTATGAAGTTTATGTATATTGTGAAGCTCTGCATTGCCTAAATTAATGGAAGAGCCACTGCTGGTGGATTGCTGTCTCAAAGTACGGCCAGCAAACCTGGACAAACCCAGAGTAAAGACAGAAACTACAGTGCTAGGGCAAAACACTCTCTGATTTTCTGAGGTTGCAGGAACACTGATTAGGGCAATGAGGATACGAAGTTGGAAAATCACAGGTGTGATACTGGACTTGATCAGGAGATCCAGCATATTTCTATAAAGCATCTATATCTTTGTCATATCAATTTTTTCAGGCCAGCAAATATTAGATCAAAATACAGGACGTCTCACAGCAAATGTCGCCCTCTAGTGGGGGGTCGCCCCCTAATCGCCTTCTCCAGATGTACAAAGGCTCAGATGTTGCTATAACCTCCTCTCTGCCAGGGATCAGGGGTGGCTGGTGACCTACAACTTATTGAAAGAGTTCTATTCCAGTATACAAGTGCTTAAAGGGCTTTAATTAACCCAGGGGTCGGTAACCTGTGGCACCGGAGCCAAATGTGGCTCTTTCATCCCTCTGCCGCGGCTCCCTGCAGCTGTGGAAAATCCACATTGAGTATTTAATGAGTATTTAATTAAAATATTTATTTTTTAGTTTGTTAGGTTTTTTTTATGCAATTCTAAATTTGAATATTACGGTGATCTTGTAACATTAAAATAAAACGTGTTAAATTTTTTGTCGCTCAAAACATGCATCACAACCGCCGATGGTTGCCGACCCCTGACTTGTTCAGCCTGTTCAGGCTCTCCACATGCCTACAGATTCAGAGCTGAGGATTACATTGTGGCCTGATGCTCCACTAAGGCTCTTTCCACACTCAGGGGGTCAACTGTTTGTCTCTGTATGACGTGTGGTCCTCTCTGTGTTATTTCATGCCACCTTCAGCAGATACATCATCCTATTATGCTGTGGCTGTAGTGCGCAGGGACTCCGGTGTGACCTGGGAAACACTGAAAGGCAGGAAGTCATGTCACACCGGTTTGGGACGTACAGCAGGCTGGAACATCCCCATGGGTCTCCTCCATGAGGACACCAAAGAGTGTGATTTCTGTAAGTCGACTCAGAGGTTGGTTGTTTAATATTTCCACAGCAAACTAAATCTCCGTGTATTTATTTCTGTCCTTCTTTTCTTTTGTAGCGAAGTACTTCAGTGAAAGCTGTGCACCGGGAGCAGACCCGGAATCAAACCTGTGTAAATTGTGTAAGGGAGCCGAAGGTATCAGGGGGATGGTAGACAAATGCAAAGCCAGCACTGCGGAGCGTTATTATGGCTACGCTGGAGCCTTCAGGTACGATTTACATCAATCCACATCAAACAAACAGCACCGCAACTTCCATGTACTGTTTAAACTGATCACAAGACAGAAGGGACTCAATCAATCGTTTTAAGAACACCAATAACCAACAAAAACACAATCCAGTATCACTTAAGATCCATCTTACAGTATGCACAAAATGGGTTACTGTAGTATATCTATATTGTTGTAACGGATCCACAACGGGAGACAAAAGCACAACCGAAATATCTAGGAAAAAGCCAGAAACCGAGAAGAACGTTTCTGTCCGTAATCTAGAAACACAGTGAAATAGTTCATACACAGGAGACAAACAAATGATCAAACTATGAACGGCTTGGTACACAGTGACAATACTTCGCAATGATGATTAATGGAGTCATGCCTAAATATACTGTAAACAGGAAGTGAACTGGTGACCTGGGACATAAATCAGAACTCTGTCGAGGGCTCCTTCTGGTAGAAAGATGACAGATTCACGGACTGATATGTTACAATTGTACACCTGTATTGATTAAATAACCAATTAATTATATACATACAGTATTGTATTTTAGCTAATGTACATGTCAACCTAAACTATTAGGAAACAGGGCTCTTATTCACCCTGTACATTTCAGAACACTTAAAAACTCAACAAAAACACCACAACAACCAATGTGTTCTTCTAGGACTCAATCATAGCTGCAAAGCAAAAACAGCCTGATTAATGCTTTTGTGTCAAGTCTACAAAGCCACATACCCTAAGACATAGCCTATGGTGTGGCCTGACGAGCACCTCCTCTGAAATGTAACTACACATCACGGTGGCTCAGAACATCATACTGACCATCTCCTCTGACATCTTATCTCATTTCTGCATTGAAGTAATTTTATCTATTAGCTCCAACTATAAGAAGATCTGTTCAGTTTCATTTGTCATTTTTGGGGAAGAGCATACCGAAGAAAACTCACCAGAGAGTGGGGAAGAGACTCAGCACTGGGGGTGTAATTGCAGTGTGACACAGACACCAGCACACATGTATAAATGCTCACAATAGCCAGTTGCACAGCCTACTTCATGAGCTCCATGTACATGTACACAGAAGTATAAATCAGGCTTATGTCTAAACCAATTTTCCATCAGGAATTAAGTGTAGTGTTTAGACAGATACATCATTTATCTACAGAAAGCCTGGAAGACTGTTGCAATGAAAATCTTCAGCTAGAACACGAGTACCTCCAGTCAGTACCCCTCCTAAAACCAAAAATATAAGTGTAAATCAACTCCTGTAGGTGCATTTTAGCTTAAATGATGGGCTAATAACTTTTCAGTATCCTATATAACATGTTTTAGTGAGATTCCTGCTGAAATGGAGTGTGACTGTTTGTGTCCTGTAGGTGTTTGGCTGAAGGTGCTGGTGACGTGGCCTTTGTTAAGCACAGCACTGTAGCCGAAAACACAGACGGTGAGTTGGAACTTGAATAAATATTAATGTTTAATAGCCGTGTATGAGCCAAAAATGTCTTAACGAATTAACGTAAGGAGGCAGAAAGACGCGGTAACTTACAAATTAATTCACTTGTTATATTCCAAGTTGTTGTTGTTAGTCTTTTGGCTGCTTCCATCAAGGGCTCGCCACAGGGGGGCATCAGATCCACACACACCTTGGTACAGGTTTTCTGCTGGATGCTCTTTCTGACGCAACCCTCCCATTTTGCCCAGAGCTTGAGACTGGCACTGCATCCACTTGCTGGGGTTTGAACATTGAGTGGGAATCAAACACAAGTACTCTAAGTGTTGATACAATTTGGGAAAATTCAGAGTTTCTGTTTTCTGTAACAAGCAGTCAGTGACTGTTTCATTCCTGTTATAAGACGATGTTTAAGACAATGGGCTTTAAAGTCACAGAAAAGGGAAGCGCTCACCCTGTTATGGAGAGATTTTGAGCTCAGATTCTGATGATGTCACAGCCATAACTGACAAATTGGCTTTGAGAAGATTAGCATTCTCTCATTCTCTCTCTGGCCAATCACAGTGACACTAACCCATCAGGAATCCTCTGTGTGTCTAGTACACACAGCCCTGTGATGCAGCATAACCAGCAGATCAAAAAGATGCCATGCATGCATTACACAAATTAGTGAAAAGGATCTGGCCTAATTTTTACCATTAAATACTGCAGAATGATCACAAAACCTGTTCTCACTTTAATATAGCCGCTATAAAAAGTTGTTTTCTTACGAGCACATTTTTAATCGCTCTTTTAAGATGATTTCCTCAGCCTTATATTCATGAAGAATTCTTCATCTCTCTCCAGGCAATGGACCAGCCTGGGCTAAGGGTTTAAAATCATCAAGCTTTAAGCTGATCTGCCCCAGTGGCTCTGCTGAAACGACTGAATATAAAATGTGTCATTTAGCCAGAGTTCCAGCTCACGCTGTTGTCACTCATCCAGACAAACGTGATTTTGTGGTTTCATTCCTCAAGGAGCAACAGGTTGAGTTAAAACTGTAAACATCTTCAATTAATATGTGTGAAGATTAGTTTTAATTTCTCTAAAAACAGGGAAATAAAAGCAAATCTAACTCACTGAGGCTAACTGAGTTTTGGATTTTCTTCCTCTGTTGTATTTCAGGCCCTGTTTGGTCATTCCAATTCTTGGGTCGTTTTCAACATGTTCAAGTCTGAGGGCAGTCAAAATTTACTCTTTAAGGACTCTACTAAATGTCTCCAAGAAGTTCCATCGGGAAAAAACTACAAGGAATTTCTGGGTAAAGAATATATGACAACGATAGATTCGCTGCGCGAGTGTGCCAGTTCAGGTAGGAGAACTGCAGTGCTGTAGAGTGTGTATTTAACATCAGAGGAAACAGTATGATGACTGATTATCTGTACAGTATTATGTTCACATGCACACACACACACACACACACACACACCAGCAGTGTTACTCTTCTTTCTCTTTTTTATTTTCTTCACAGAACTGGAGAAGGCCTGTACCATCCACTCCTGCCAAAAGAAAATCTAAATGCTCCAGTTTGTCCAATTGGAGGAAACTTTCTCATGTTTACACTTAATCTGTCACTGATGTAACTGAAAAAATACATTTTGGTTTTACTGTTTTTCAAATTATTTTAGCAAATTCAAAGAAGAGAAATCGCATACCAAGTGTGTAACTTGCAACTGCCTAAAAACTGGATTTGTGTATCCATAATCCATGCATGACGACTGCTTGAGATATTCATAAGTATACAAAAGTATTTCATCTTCTCACTGCTGCGAGACCTCCTAGTGGTCAATAATATGAATATAGTTTAGCTCTCACAGCTTTAAGGGCTCATGAACAAAAAGCTTCCTTACACTCCACTATTAATCCTGTGGTTCCAGAATACCACAGATCTCACTAGCTCCCCCTTGCCTCAAGTGATTCTTCATTTGGTTGGTCCAGTTTCTGCCTCCAGAGGTGAACCAGACGTTTGGTGTGGATGATGATGTCACTAAGCACAATGTTCATGGACTACTAGAAGGAGAACAAAGGTACAGACCCAATATTTGTGAACACCATTTTGGGTCTGGTATGAGGACATCCTACCAGTTGTCCTTATCACTCCATCACCCTGGGTTTCCACACGCTTCACAGTAGGTCAGGGCCATGAGAGGGTCACCATGCTGAAATTTGAGCTGACTCTATTCACATTTCTTCTCCTGCTGCCTGTATTTATTTCATCCTCAGTGCCAAAGGCAAAAAGTAACAGTGTTTGGTTTGTGGAGGTATACAGCCCTTTATGGACTTTAAATAGCTCATAGAAGAGGAGGACTTCTCGGCCAAGATACTTTAAAGTAGGTGTTTAAGTACGTAAGAGTTATCATTTTGTCTGTATGCAGATAGAGTTGGACCTTGCAAAAGTCAGTCATTACCGGGGCATGAAGGCCACGCACAGTGGAAAACCATGTAGCATTGTTGTATAACATCTCCAGGGTACTTGGTTCTCCTATGGACTCAGGTTTCTGCAACTGGGGCATTTTGATTGTTCTAATGATGTCTGTACAGGTTTCTCATGGATTCCCTGGGAGACATTGCAGTAGATGTATTGGATACAATAAATTGCCCCAGTTGTGAATGATTGGAGCCCTGGTGCAGTGTGTATTCCCATGATAGCCTCAGTATCCACCACCCTGACCACAGACATTTTACCAACTCATACTATTGCTTGATATTTTTTCTTGGTAATTGACAGGTTTACCTTTGAGCTTGGTAGCAACCTAACACTTGGTCCCCTTCAATCACAGCAACCTGTGTCTAGTATGGGCGGGCAGAGGATGTGATCATCAATATGTGTCCAGACAGACTGGGTGGTGTGTTGACTGTCAAGATCTTCTCCTTGGTCCTCCACTAAGAGAACTCTTTTGTCAATGGTGTCATTGTATGACAATCATAAGTCAAAGATGAGTTCTGGTCTAAGAGAAAAAGCACTGATGCCAGATCGGATCAGATCAGATGGAGAAGGTGTCCTAGGTGATGCTGTGCACACAGTCTCTTGCAAGAGTTCATATGGAAGTAAATACAATCATGCTTCTTAATAGCACGAGCTTCCTTCATTAAATCTATCATGCCTGTATCGTTCTTCTGTGAATACACTCTGGGCTGTAGGGTGCTGGACCTCCTATGGGGACAGGTACAACATTTTAAATTGTGATGAGTTCCCTCTGCTAGCAGTGGTGGCTTCTCTATGCTCCATGTTTTTCAGACTCCCCAATGAGACTGGGCCTGATTTGAAACTGCATAGATATTCTCTCTGCCACCTAGATGCTCAGCTTTTGATAGAGTTGCTGAGTAATACTGTTGCTGAGTATGATGCTAGCCATATGTGTGCTGTTCTAACCACAAACCTGGCGATTACATTAACAATAATGCAAAAGATAATTAATAATTAGAGACTTCATTCATAGCATCAGGCAAAAGATACTGAGATGAACCAAACCCCGGCTAAGTTGCGCATCTGGGAGCTGTTCAAAGCTTGATTGTGTGAGTGAAAGGCCAAGAGAAGTGAGTTTACATAGTCTTTGTGGGGTTTTTTTGCATTTTGTGCAAGATTTAATGAAGATTTTGCACCATGGGTCCAAAGAATGTTATCAAGGACGGTAGCAAGAAAAAAAGGGAGCCGTTTCGTTTGGTTTTTAAAGCAGCTGGTGCCAAAAGGAATCATAATTTATGGTTAAGTGAAATTTAATGTCTATTTATTTTATATTTGACTTTATTTTCATGTATTTTCTAAATGGTTTGATTGTTTTTATAAAATAATAATTATATAATAATAGTGTTGGAAATTGGCGGCACGGTGGTGTAGTGGTTAGCACTGACGCCTTGCACCTCCAGGGTCCGGGTTCGATTCCCGGCCAGGCTCGATTCCCGTCTCTGTGTGCATAGAGTTTGCATGTTCTCCCCGTGCTTGGTGGGTTTCCTCCCACAGTCCAAAGACATGAAGGTTAGGTTAACTGGTGTTCCAAATTGCCCATAGTGTGTGAATGAGTGTGTAAGTGTATGTATGTCTGTGTGCCCTGCGATGGATTGGCACCCCGTCCAGGGTGTACCCCGCCTCGTGCCCTAAGTCTCCTGGGATAGGTTCCAGGCCCCCGCAACCCTGAATACAGGATTAAGCAGTAATGATGATGAGTGAGCGAGTGAGTGAGTGTTGGTAATATTGGTAATATTTTTGGCGGCTGGAATGGATTATCTGCATTTATATTTTTCCTATGGGACAATACGTTTCACAATACGAAATTTCACCCTAAAAACTCGCCTCTGGAATGGATTAAATTCGTATGCCGTGGTACCGCTGTATATCACCACATACTATATACAGTGTTAGCAAGTCTGATGTGTTTCCAATCAAATTCGCATAGCTTTGTAGTTACCCAAACTTCTCCTTGAGACCTTACACTGTGCAATAACACAACAAGCCACTTGTAAGGATCAGTATTTTGCTGAGGACGAGGCCATGTTTCAGTACCGATGACCATCAAGGGTCTGATATAAATATATTAATTAAGAGTAAACAGTTTGACAGAAAAAAAGATGCTAAACTTGGAGGGGTAGAAATACTGTACCTCTGTACCTTGTACAGTAGAGCACAATGACAACCTTTATATATATATATATACTGTATGTATTAAAAAAAATGCAAATTAATGTTACTTATCATTATTTTTTTTTCTTTTTGCTATTTTTTCCCCCTTCTTTCTTTCTTTGTTTTTTTTGTTCAATTTATTGTGTTTTTTTGTTTGTTATTGAACTGTATTTTATCAAATAACTAAGTACCACACACACACACACACACACACAGATGAAGAAGAAACTTGGAAATGTGCAAGTTGTCTGTGTTTTTATTTACACGTCAGTGACATCACATTGTTTAAACTCACCGACCATTTCAGCATGTACAGTATACTTTACCATACAAGTATACAACTTGATGTGTATCACAAAGTATTGGCACCACTGTTGCATCATTCACAACCGTTTATCAATGATGTCACAGTTTCTCAAAGCGGCGGCAATGTCCCTGGACTGCAATGTGCACAGCTTTTCTTATTGTTATGCAAATGTAATATTAAAAAGCTAAATCAGTTGTTTTATTAAAGAATTTGCTGAGAAAAAAGGGTGCATATGAATAGTGCTTTAATGTTGTGCCATTTAATTGCTTATTGCACTCAGTGAGGTTAGCAGCACAGCATGTGGGACATGACAATCTCTCACACAAACACAGTCAGAGAAAATGTTATAAAACAAGAGAAACACATTTCAAGAGACGTATATTGTCCTCATGTGTATCTAAATATTTGGTCGTTTATTATAAAACCCTAGAATTGCATTGTTTTGCAACACGTTAATGATAACTGTGTGATTCTGACGAAGGCACTTTATAGACCCAGATCTAATCCGTGTGAGGGTGTAATCCCAATCATCGTAGCATCGTGACAGTTCAGAATGTTTAGCATGACAGCTGAGATTAGCTGGAGGTGTGTGTGTGTGTGTGTGTCATGTTTTTTTCTCTTGTAAAGCTATTTTTACAATATTGCTAATTTAGTTGCTATGTGCCATGTGACATTGAATTATTTTATGATGTAGTTATTTATAACAAATGTTGTTTGGTTATAAGATTAACATTAGCAGTAAAATATTTAGCACAGCACTGCCAGGTCAGTTCATTTTCTTTCTGCCCATGTCACTGTCTTGCTCTCAGCTTCTGCATTCATGCACTATAAACACCAACGACAATGACTATTTATTCCCATTTAGCCCACATGTGATTACTCAGAGATGTGCCGTTTACCACCAGAGTTGTGTCTGTTAAACACAGCCTGAGGTGAAACCTGCAGACAGCCGCGTGTCTGTAACGCGAGCAGGGGAATGACTCAGGTTATACACCGTTTCAATATGGCGGACGCACTGACGTATTGGGGGGGCAGAAAAGCAGACGCATATAAACCGGACGTTCACGACCGACCTCTTTAAACTGACCCAATAACCCGGAAGTACACATGCGGCTTATTAAACCGTTTTTTTTTATCTCCCAACTACATTGTGACAAGTCCCGCCCTGCTGCTCAAGGATTGGCTGACACGGCAGGCGCACGAGGAGCACGCTGATTGGACAGTAACCGAATTCAAACGATTTCTTTAAAACACTAACAAACGGTGCAAAATAATAATAACAATAATGCAGACGATTATATAGAATAAACACTAAGAATTAATATTTAATATTGGATTACATGTAAATTATGTAAATAATTATGCTATTATTATTGTTATTAATTCTTCTATCTTGTTTGTCATGTTTTAAATAGTTTTTTATATTTATTTATTTATTTACTTTAAAAACATAGTAATTACATTTTGCTTATAATAATAATAATAGTATATTACATATCTATCTATCTACAGTAATTTTATTTCATCGTTTTGTATTTTTGTAGTTATGACTTTACAATTTTATATTTCTACAATTCAAGTATATATTCATTGTGGTATATAAAACATAATATAATATAATATAATAACTCCATTTCATTTCAAACTTTTGGATTTTTTTGTAGCTATGAAACTCAAAAAATCCACACGCAGACCCCATAAGCATTTATTCTATTTTGATTATATATAATCCCAGACCTTTACAAAGGCATGGCTAATATTTGGATTCATTTCATTATGTGATTTATAGTTTATCATTTTTATTTGATGTTGTTTTTTTTTATTTTAACTTCTTTTTTCTTTGGGAACAGTAATCTAATTAAATGATATTGTATCTTATAAAATATATTTTTTATGGATTTATTTGTAATTCTGTTATTATATTTTTGTATTATTATTATTATTATTTCCGTGTTGAATTGCAGTTATCTTTATTGTCCAATCGGAGGAAGGCTCGCGAGTTTGTCCCTCCAGCCAATCTTCGCGCAGGGGGGGCGGGGCTTGTGTGAATACGGGTGGGATTAAACCTCCACCCCCCCCGGGCCGGTGCGGTGTGTGTGTGCGGGACTAAAGCGGAGCGAATGGCTCTCGGAGTCCTCGGTGTGTGATCCGCTCAGTGTGTCTCAGTTTTCCGGCGGCAATCCGACTCCATCCGCTGCTTCATCATGGACCTCCGGGCCTCAGGCTCGCTCTGGAGGAGTCCGACATGTTTGTAGGGAATTCTGGAAGCTGAATTGAGTGATTTGTAAGAAGCACACCGGCACTTTTTTTGGCCTTTGCTCCGCACGCTAGTTGGGGATTTAAACGCAGCCCCTGACGGTGAGGCTCGAGGCGGCGTTTCTTCTTTAACAGCTCTGACGTTGGTTTCTGCGCTCGCCACCCGGAGCCGTGCCGCACGTGCGGTCCATTACAGACCGAGCAGACACAGAGCGCGTCATTTCCAGAGCGCGCGGAGCCTGACAGGACGCGGACCGGTGAGTGCAGCGCGCGCCTAGCCGCTAGCCGCCGTGCTATCTGTGCTAACTGCTAGCTTAGCTTTGATCATGAGGGCCAGCTGGGCCTCTGCCTCAGTGTGCTGCGGCTCACCCTGCGCCCTCACTCTCTCTCTCTCTCACACACACACACACACACACTCCTCTCACTACCTCACACACTCGTGTCTGTCTGCAGTTACACATCGGTGTGGTGTTTTATTTCATGTGTTAAAAAGAGCAGCCTGACTTGCTGAGCTTCTTATTTAATAAAAGCAGTGCTCTTTTTTTATAACTTTAAAGTCGTCGCAACGCTTTTGATTTGATCATTTTTAGAGGCATCGTAATATTTTGCCTCACGACTTCAAACGTAATGTGTAGGTCTGCGCACGTGAGCTTGAAACCTGGTAGTTTTACAATCTGATTCCAGATCCGAGGAGAATCCAGTCAGCGTTTTGTATTCGACCTGACGTAACTGATTTATTGCGTCATCGCGATTGTCCACGCCCACTAACGAGGGTGAGCGACAACGTCCTAATTAATATAGTTTTTTTGTATATGTAAATTAGCGCTTTGTATGTTTTTGTAATTTAAGTCGCTGTATATTTCTCTTCTCAGATCAAGTTCAAACTTCGAGTATAAGGTTATGACAAGTTTGACAGTTCAGAATTAGCCACATGGCAACACGAGTGATACTATTTTTTATTATATTAGCTGTGTATTGTAGCTGGCAAAACGTTTGTTTGCGCTTAAATCAGGTACATTTAGTATATAAATATAATCTAAACATGTATTAAGTGTAATAAATGAGGTTTTATTAAACGTTGTGGTGCAATGTTAAAAAATGGCGGACATTCACTTCCGGTGTTTCCGTTACGTATACGGAAATGTATGCAGAAGTAAAGTCCGGCCTGGATTCCCTGGCCCCATATGTTGAGTTAGTCACGTTGTCGACTAGCATTAACGTGAACAAAGCTATACTGGATTTTGTAAAATTAATAAATAATATTCATTAATATATCGTGTCATCTTAAAAATGTTAGGATTTGTGCAAAACTTTAAACCTGAACGCGGCCGACTGTTCGCCGTTGAGCACAGCTAATCGGTTAGCATTAGTCACACATTAACAATCACCCTGGAGTGACACTCAGGCCTGTTTGTAGGCCGCGTCCTCGGTTTTTTTTTTTTTTTGATTTACATATTAGTCAGAGAGCCACGTAGCGCGCGTGTGTACAGGTCTTGCTGTACTCTCTGTGGGTCTGAGTGAGTGTCCCGGCCGCGATACTGCGCTTGGTCGGGAGTTTATCCGAGTGAAGCGGACATTAGCGTGTCGCTTGCGCTGCCATATGGTTGCTAAGTGTAAAGTTTCTGGGGACGGATCCCAAACGCACGCCAGCTCCCTGCGCACGTGCACTACGCAGTGGTATAGAACGTGCCCCGCGTGCGTCCCAGCTCGTGCGCTGATGAGGATTAAACCCCGAGCATTAGCTGCTCTCTGAGGGAACCGAGACTCTGCGATGTGGAGAGAATTTATTATTATTGTCATAACTATTTTTGTGTTTTAATGTTGATTAAATTAACGCTGTTCGTGGTATTATTTAATATCAGACGTATTATTAAATATCAGAATATCATTGGTTGAAATGTTCAATTCAATCTCTTATTTACCCCCAAAAACCCTTAGTCAGCCCATAGTTCAAATGCTTTTATATTTAACCTTTTATTCATGAGATTAGACGACGTAGCATCACACAATTTTGCAAAACTAATTTTCTCAATAATACAAACACTAATAATGACTATTAGTGACTAATCTTGAGTTATTTAAAGGACGGGGAAATTATAATTTTCCATTTTTTTCCACTCAAACATACAATCCTGAGAACCAACTTAACATTTTTAATCAGTTACAAAATAAACGCTTTAATATGTTAACCTGTCTTAAACAAGATTGTTCAGGCTCTACAGTATTTAAACACACATTGATTTTTATGTAAGAAAGTGAGTGTATCGTGTGTAATTTATCATTATTAACAGTTTTTGAGTT
>JAOTRS010000022.1:437676-457256 GCA_028565755.1 Dinotopterus cunningtoni
GTCTCGACATGCTGTGTGTGTTAAAAGTGTGTGTTCCTGATACAGTTTAGTGCTGATGATTGCTGACACTTATATTGATTTTTATGTAAGAAAGTGAGTGTATCGTGTGTAATTTATCATTATTAACAGTTTTTGAGTTAAAGTTTTAAATTGAGGCTGTTCCTGTGTTTTTAGTGGATAATGAAGATCATTGGTTTACTAAAGAGAGATAAGAAAATCAGGGTTAAATCTTCTAAAAGCAATTTTTTTTCTAATTATTTTAAGTACTGTATATTTAACCTGTTGAGTTTTTTGTAGCGTTACACAATTTTATAACAAACATGCACTTGGTTGTTCATACAAACCCTAACACAGAGATATTGACTAACGTAAGGTTTATACAGGAGGAAGAAATTAAATAATTTTCAAATTTTTCCACTCGAGCATGCTATCCTGAAAACCAACTTTAACAAGAAATAACTTTTTTTCCCATTAAACGACTCTTCATTCATTACAAAATAAACCCTTTAATATGTAAAATCTCTCCTGGGCAAGGTTTTTTTTTTTTTTCCTTGGTAGTTATGACCCCTCCCCCCCAGGTGTTGCAGATGTTTGAATATCAGTATTAATGCCGTTAGCTATCGTCCTTCTCCGTCGTGTCGAACTTGTAAGTTATGATTAACAATTTTTAAGACGCACCGAGTACAATTTTTTTTGCTTGGTTCTGAAAAAGTCTGACGTGGAGAATCTGATTTTAGCCAATTCCTTTTTTTCTTCTTTTTTTAAGAATTATAATCGACAGAATAGTTGTAACGGGCAGTTCGAAAAGATGCGGCCGGCTGGCGTCACATGGTTAGGAGGAAACGCGTGATAGTCTTCGGGCCTCCCGACTGAGTGGTAGTAGTAGCCTTAATGTGGGAGCCCCCTAGTGACGAGGAGGAATTGGACACGACTAAATTAGGGAGAAAATCCAAAAAAAAAAAAAAAACTTGTGTGCGTGTATCTATGTACATACATATATATATATATATATATGTGTGTGTGTATATATGTGTGTGTGTGCATATAGTTATATATAAGTTACACACACACACTGCAAGTTGTTCCTGGTCATCGTTAAACAGCAGTGAACTCTTGCAATGTCACTGGTGACCTGATGCCTTTTTTATTTTTTAAAATTTTTTTGCAATCAATTATACTTTCTAGATACAGAATGTTTTTCAGGTTTGTTTTAAAACTAGATATTTTCAGGTTTGTGTGTGTATGGAGTAAGGGTGGGGTTTATCATGTTATCAGGACACACAGTAAAACCCCACCCTCATTATTACAGTCTCTGTCCCACACACTCGTCTCTTTGTTGTCCTTAAATTTGAAGTATTTTCTTTTGAAATAAGTGTTAACTGATTGTTTCTCTTTTTTAGAAAACAGTAAGTGCACACTACATAGGGTCCCTACTAAGCATCTAACGAAGAGATAAACATCACAGATTCACAGGTACACCAGACTGCTGCCTCTTTTACACAATCCTTATCCAAATGTCTAATATAAATGTCTGATTTATACAGTGTTTAAGTTCCGTAGCCCCCCCCCCCCCATATTTGTATAGTTTACATGTACTCTTTTTAGTGTATGGTTTTTAAATAATGTCATATTGGTTAGTCTATAGATTAACTTCTTTTTAGCTAGTCTGCTATTTCAATTCTAGATGTTGTATTTAGTTTCTAGATATTCTTCTACTTAATAGATTCTGTGTTTAATATTCTGTCTAATTTGAATCACCATTAACTGGAATCACCAGTCACCTTTCGATACAATATGTTGATACTTCAGTGCGGATTCTGTTAATATTGCATAAATATATATTTATTTTTTTAAGCAGCAAATTGCGAATGAGCCTGTATTTAAAGTTTTTGGTGTTGTGGTGTTTTGTACAGTTTGGCAGGCAAGTTTGTTCAAGACCCCCTCATGCAGAACCACGGGAAATGAATAAACCGCCTCAGCCTATCGCAGGACCGCCCTCAGTCCCTCACCCCGCCCCCTCGCCAGGACTGACATCGGTGAGAACCAGTCACCTTTCAGACTTGAGTCGGGTTAAATTAAACCAGAGCAGGCTTGTTTAAAAGATTGTGGCTCATTATTACTTAAAATAAATGTCAGTTATTAAATTGTGCTCTTTCTTCTTGTAAATATAGGATGCTAGGTTTATGACTAGTTTTTAGGCTTGTGGTTTAGCTCTTATATCAAACAGAACAATGATTTAACTGTTGAAAAAATATGCTTGTGGTAACCATGGTAACTGGGAACATGATAAATGGTTTCTGGGAACTTGGGAGTTGTACAGGGAAATGGTTTTCCACTCTGGGGTTTGTTTCAGCTCTCGTTGAATACCGTGCGATTTGCTTCGTTCCTTCACCTAACCTGACCCTTTGCCCTTCCCCTGTCCGTAGGCTGTTTATCCCCCTGGTCAGCCTGCCTCTGTTGTTTTCGCCAATCCGCCTCCACCAATGAACTCGGCACCACAACCCAGACAGGTAAGATACCGTCATCATTAAACTGGGTTTTTTTTTTTTTTTTGAGAGCTTTAGTTAAACGAAGGGTGAAAAAGTAACTGTTTAAATGAATCATCATACTTGGTTTAAAGACTTTGGCGTATAAATTAGGTTTTTATAATTGAAAAAATTATAAAAATGTGCTGTTAATTATAATCTTGTGTATATATTGTTTTAAACAGCTTTTTAGTCAATTATATTTTTAAGTAATTTTTGTTTAGGCAGCTTATTACTTTTTTTTTCTCCCTTTTTTTTCTCTTGCTTAAAATTCTCAGTAGGTTTTTATTATTATTTATTTTTTTATATTATTTTTTTAAGTTATTTAACATAAATCTTTTAATTTATATAAGTTAGTTACAAAGTATTTGCCCCCAATTTTTGTCTTTAAATTAAAATGACTGGTTTGGGTAAAATGAAAACTTTTAATTTCTTTATTTAGTGCTGTGTGTCGCAAAAACAAGAATCTAGCTTTCGCTAATGGGGGGATGGTGATTTTATTTTAATTTATAATTTCTTGAGTTGAAAGTTTTTATTGGACTCCGCCCAGGGTGCTGACGAGAAATAACAATCGTTTTAATATGACGTACATGCGCACGCTATGCAGCTCTGATGCAGTTGTTGTGGCTACGCTAACTGTCTGCCCTGACTTCTGCTTCATGTCTTTGACGGAGGCGTCACGTCAGCTCATCCTCATTCCAGTAATACTTCTCTCTCTAAGCGTCCTGTTCCACTTCCTCTCATCTAGAATAGTTTAAATGGATGAAATCTTGGTGAATTTCTTTTAGAGACAGAACAATACCGCTTTTTCTATTGCCTCCTGTACTGCACCCCTGAGTGTTTATTCTCCTGATTTAAAGCTGAATGATTTCTAAGCAAATTCTATGGGTTGTAGATTGTAATCAGGAGTTAAACTCCATCACACAGTAAAATAGATTTACCTCCTATCTAACGAGAGTAAAGCAAGCATGTTTATTTTATTTTTTGTCCCCCCCCCCACAAACTCTTATCTCATCTGTACTGGGTGTCAATTTAGTATTGGGATGAATGGGAGAAATAAGATTTATAATGAAATTACTGAAACCTTTTTTTTTGGATTATATTAATAAATGAATGACCTTAACCAGACAGTCTTTAATCTTATTTGCAAGATACATGTTGTGTACATGTGCGCACTCCCCCTCTCTCTCTCTCTCTCACACACACACACACACACACACACACACACACACGCGCACGCGCACACAGACACCCTGCCTCCAGAGTTGTTACCTGCCGATGGTGTCTCTGGTCTGTTATTCGAGTCTGTCCTCTGTTTCTTCCCGTCTTGACCTTTAATCTCCTTTCTTTCTTCCTGCTGTTCTCTAGTTTGCACCAGGGCCTCGTGCTTTACATCAACAGGTACTAACACATTTTAGTCTTTCTCGCTCACACTCAGACACACACACTGTACACATCTCGCAGAAATGAATTGTTAGTAATTTTCATAATTAGGGAAAAACTCTTATAAACTTTAGTGTGGGTGATGGTTTATGGCTCTCATCCTGCACTCACTTTTTAACTAATACACTAAATTAAAAACCTATTTCTGATTTCATTTAATTCATTAAATTAGATAACCTGTTAACTGGTTCATATTTTTTTCTTTAGGCTGAGTGACATGGCTGGTGAATCGAAAGCTACTATTTTTACTGCGTAATGTTTACTTTTTTATGGTTTGAAGGCTTTTTTTGTCATTTAAAACGATTTCTGTACTCACCGTTTTTTCAAAATTTGTTCTCGCCTCATATTTTATATTTTATTTTTTTTTGCTGGAGAGGGCGTCTATAGCTCTGTGCGTCATCTGCTCTTTATTTTTAATGGATTCCTTTTAAACTCACTTAAATTGAAAAAAATGAATTTCAGATGTTAGATCTTAAATTGTCACAAAGAATTTTCTTTCTTTAAATGCACATCTGCTTGATTAGCCGCTGCTGCTAACAGCTGTCTGATTAACCGCTGCTCCGTGTTGTCCTCCTTTCTCTCTCACACTCTCGCTCTGCTCTGTCTTCCGCTGTGTGCTTTGTGGATGAAGGGTGGATTCAGGTCACTGCAGGTAATAAATAAAATACTAACAAAAATCACTGCTTCTCCATTTCCTCTTCTTCCTCATCCTCCTCTCCTTTTTTTTTTTTTATAGCTTTTTCTTCTTTCTTGTGGAAGCGGCGCGGCACTCGGACGCTTGCTCTGACTGCTGTTGTGCATGAAGTATAAACTAGTGCACGTGTACAGAAGCCCTGATCTGTGAGTTAGGGAAGTCAAGAAGCGTTGTGACTCGTATTCAGTAAAACTGGGGTTAAAACCTATAATAAAAACTGGTTTGAGTTTGACTGGTTTGGGGTGTTTGTGGTTAAGTCACAGCTATGAGAGGACACGGGAATGAGACCAAAATACATTTCAAAATTTTCTCTTTAACCTCTTGGCCTTCAGGACTTCTGTACATGATTGATGGAGGATGTTTCTTTATTTTCTTTAAAAAACTATTTAAAAAAAGGGGGGGTGGGGTCTACAAGGAGCAATAAACATTACAATTATTTTCTCCATATGTATGACATTAGTGGGTTTTTTTTTTTAGTTTTTCTTAGGTTTCTTTGTGTTCCTGAATTTCAAAGTTAACTTATTGAATACCCAATTCTCTAGTTTTTAGTTTGTACTTGTTTGTGGTTTATTATTGGTGTTTTTTTTTTGTTTTTTTTTTTTCTTTCTGAAAGTTCATTAGTATTGTAAAGACTAACACTTATCTTTCTCTTTTTCTCTCTCTCTCTCTCTCTCCTCCACAGTCGTTTTACCCCCGGGGCACTTTGCAGAGTAGCGCCCCACGTGTGGGGGCAGGTAACCAGCCTCGCCCCGTCCCACCCTCTCACGTTTACCCCTCGTCCTCGCCGATGGTGATGATCCCTCAGCAGCAGATCCCATTCCCGCCCAACTCTCAGGGCCACGCCTACTTCATTCAGTCTGGACAGGTAGGACACACCTCCCTGTACTCCACATTTTTGACCTGACCCCTCATGGTCCTAGTACCACTTATCTGCATGATGTTAAAATGAACTACATCGCGTCTATCCGAATCAGTCTAGACTTATTATTGTTTGGTGCGTCTCAGGTTTTCCAGGTTAACCGATTGTGGCTTTGCGTTGTTTATAGGTGTCACAGTACCGCGGACCATACGTTCACCAGACGCAGCAGTATTCAGTGGCCAGCGCACCGACTAGCTTTTACCCCCCAGGAACCAACCCCGACTACAGCTCCTCCTATGGTAAGAGGCTCTTTAACGCTGTCACACACTCCACCTCTGTCCTTCGCTCCTCTCTTCTAAACCGGACTAACCAGCGCCGCTCTACTCTCTTCTTGTTTTATATTTTTCATTTTCATGTGTTTTTTTTTTTTTTTTTGTTTTTGTTTTTTTGTTTTATTTTTGTGTTTTTATTTTTATTTTTTTGCCTTGTCTGACTGTCGCAGGTTGTCTGGCCCCCAGTTGTGCTGTTAAAATACTTTCAATATATCCTGTCATTCACGTTCTACTCTTTCTTCTATTCTCTCTCGCCTTTCCGCTCTGGGCGGAGTTCAGAGGCCGCTCTGGGAGCGAGGGAGAGGCGGGGGGGTGGGGGGAGAGGCGCGGTTCGAGAGAGCAGCCGTCTCTCTCATCACGCCGTTCCTCTCACCTCCCACCGCTACTCCGGTGAGTGTGGAACACAACGCAGGGCTGTTTGGCTTTTATTTATTTATTTATTTATTTATTAATAAAAACTCTCACAGCATGGATACAGAACCCTAAACTCCTGAAAACTGTTCTGGCCGCGTTCTCCCGCTGGCCGACTCCCGTTAGACACATGAGGCTGCGATTAGTGCTGATTTATAAACGCATAGTTTATTTCCCCCCAAAAAAACAAAAAGAAAAAAACCCTCGTTTTAAAACAACTTACAGATTGGTTTTGGTGCCCCCTGTTGACTATGAGGTGAATTACAATTTGAACAAAAACCCAGGCCTTGCACCTTCCTTTTCAAAATGTATTATCATCTCTACGTCGCCTCATGAGTCATTGTTTGGAGTTGTAGCTCTTATTTGCTGTAATTTATTTATTTATTTTGCATGTTTACCCATCTTTTTGATTCTTGTAGCCAGTTGAACCGACATCCCTACTATTCGATCAGACGAGACTTCAGTACATAAAGTCCTTAAATCAGAATTATATTCCACAGCGCGACTGAATTCTGTGCTCTGGTCAGAAGGTGTTGATTAATTCTCTATAACAGTGTAGAGCACACTCCACTCGTAATAAACAGAATTAAGTAGGTTGTTGATGTGGTGAAGTTTTATTAAAGTTTATATAACTGTAATCAGTGGGAGGAGTCTTCAGTGTCAGCGCTGACTAACAGTCAAAGTTGTAACTTAAAGTTTTCCCACATCTTCAGGACAGATGAGTTTACACCACTTTGTGATTTCTAAATAATATTTATCTTTTTCAAGAAAGAGGAAATACTTTAAGGCAGGTAAGAGAGTAAGATTTTGTAACGTAAGTGACAAAAAGAATTCGCTTGTTTCATGGAACAGTAAATGTAATGTTTAATTACAGATTGTAGTCTTGATCTGTAATTAAACAGATTATATAATTTTATAGTTCATATAGAAGAGTCGTAAGGTTTCCCCAAATAGTCTGCGCCCGAGTTTCAGCTCCCTGGTACAGCTGGCTACACTTCCTCTCTTACCCCCTCCCCCCCCGACTTATTTTGACTGAATGGAGTTCGACCTCGCCACTTGCATGTGGTTGAATCCACGATGCAGGTGGAAACAAACTTTCTTTGTTTTTGTTTTTTTTTGATTAAAACGTTCCCCTCCAAACTGATTTTTAAAATGCGAATGAGCAACCCTGCATTGTGGACTTGGACTGAACCGAGCCTGTATGTAGTCATTTACGTTGATTTAAAATTTCACTGAAATGTCGACGAGAAACACGAAATGCGTTCAGGGGAAAAATGAAACAAAAATGTAATTACTGTTGTGTTTTTTCTTCTCCCCCTCTCGTGTGTGTGTGTGTGTGTGTGTGTGTGTTCCTGTTCCCAGCTGGAGCATATTACCCCGCTCAGGCTCCGTACCAACCGTCAGTGCCCACTCCGCCTGGTATGATGAACCCTGCTCAGCAGCAGCAGGCCCCGCCTCCTCAGCAGCAAGCCCCGCCCCCACAGCACAAAAGGGAGCGCAAACAGGTGATGAATCTTTTAAGTGTGTCGCCTTTTGGTTTCCTTCGCTCATTTTTAATTACTTGTTACAAATCTAAGTGCAAGTGGCAAAGGATCATTTTAAAAATGAGTGCACAAAAAAAAGCTTTATATTTAAAGTCTAAACATGTGCCTATAAAGAGATGAAATAATGTTAAGGTGTGAAAGTATTTGAGTATTTAAAATTGTATGACGTTGTAAGTGGGGAAAGGGGACAGAGATTTAGTCGACTGGACTGGAATGCTTTACATTGTATATTCGTGTCAAAGGCGTACAAGACTCACTTTGTTGGACTTGAGAACAAATCTGACTCGAACGGAACTCGTTCATAAATTGGGACTGTCTGTTCTTATTTAATTTAAACTGTTTTTTTTTTGTTTTTGTTTTTTTTAATTGTGCATTGTGGTTTATTTTGTAATATTTCAGGTGTTTTTGTCTTTCCTCTAGAAGCTTCATGCTTTAGTTTCAGCGGTCAGATCTTTGATTTTTACTGTGGTGTTAATCAAGCCGACAAATGTTTTTTCCAGATTAGAATACGAGACCCTAATCAAGGAGGTAAAGACATCACGGAGGAGATCATGTCTGGAGCAAGGACTACGTCTACGCCCACGCCTCCTCATGTAAGATTAGACCTTAATCCAGACTTTTACAGTTTAGGTTGCACTCGGGTATTTCTTCAGTTAAATGCGATTATATTGGCACCTCGAGTGGTGCTCATGTTTAGCTCCGCCCCCAGACGATTTTATATAGGAAATAAGATTTAAAAAGTGTTGGGCTGTGTGTGTGTGTGTATAAACCTGGCTATGAATATGCTTAATCCAGATTATATTTATCCAGTTAAACCTGTCCGGTTAAACCTGTCTGGTGGACTTGTCTCAATCTGTGTGACAGCAGTGAACTTTTTGTCGTGCTTTGAGGTTGAGGAAGAGAAATGATTTTTTGTTTTATTTTCCTTTCAGTCTGTTGGTGCTGAGGTCAGTGGTGCCGTCCAGGCCAACGGTGAGACCGTGACCCCTACGGCTCCGGTGGTCCGATTCGGTAAACACCTTCAGTATTAGATTAATAGATTCTCACTCTCATTTAGTTCTTAATCAGAGCCAGCCCGTGTAATCCAGTGTTCCTCCTTGTGTGTGTTGTCCAGATGATCATGTGAAGTCTTCAAGCCCTGCAGCTCCTGCCTCGACCCCTCCACCTCGTACAGATCCTTCCCCCGAGCCTAAATCTGTCCCGGACGTCCCTGCTGCTGCTCCGGTGGTTCCTGTGCCTCCAGGACAAAGTGAAGATGTCTCGGACTCTTCTCCATCCTCTTCTCCCGCTCCTACAGCGCTCCCCACAGAGCCCACGACGAACGACAGCGTGGACGCCCCAGAGCCTCCTGAAGCTGCGCCCCAAAAGGTAGAGGAGGAAGCACCGGAGTCTAACGCCGCCCTTCCAGAACAGCCGTGCGCTCACGTCGAGGCTGCCGAGCCTGAAAAGACGATCGAGCCATGCGCCGAAACGCCGCTCCCCGACACCACCTCTACTGCGGCCCCTGCTGAGGAGGACACGCCCCCTACAGCAACAGTAGCAGCCACCCCAGGGAACGGAGAGACGGAATCTGATGAGGTCACGCCCTCTCCAGCTCCCACAGCCGCACCTGTTCCTGAGCCTGCGAGCATCCCCATGGCCAACGGTCTGCCTCAGGAGCCCGAAGAGCTGCAGGAAGAGAAACTCGAGCCAGAACCGGAGCCGGCCGCCGAACCCGAGGTTCCTGAAATCGACGCAAAAACATCTACAGAAGAGCCGGAGGAGGAGCAAGTGGAGGACGAGCCTGCTCCTGCTGAGGAGACGACTATGCAAGGTGACCTGATGTTCCCACATGGTCCTTGGTGCAGGGCGTGACGCTCGTTTTCGGCCGCATCGCAGCCATGTTTTACTATTATACCTTTTTTTTTTTTTTTTTTTTTTTTTTTTTTTAAATGGGTTACCATGGAAACGGTTTAAATGTTGAACGTTGCTGGGCTGAACTCTGGTTTTTCTTTTGCATTATCAGCTGTTCTGTCCATGCCAAAGAAGAAAAAGCTGAAGAAGAGCGATCTGAATAATAAAGTGGTCGGGGACGTGTTGGACGCATATAAAGAGGTTTGTGTCTTCACTTGTCATGTCTCTCTCTCTCTCTCTCTCTCTCTCCCTCAAATGTTGCAGATCCTGCTCCCAGTTGAACACCACACTCTACCTCTTTATTTTATTAATTTTCCATTAGTGCTGTCCCTTAACGAACACAGCAGTAAAGCCAATAATAAAGTGTTTATAATTAATCACGGCTGCAGTAATTCTCTATTTGCAAAAAGACATCTTTGGACATGCTGTTATTTTTTTATTTTATTTATTTATTTTTTTATTTAATTTTCTTAAGCCGGAGGAGAAGGAGGCTGTTCCTGAGCCCGCTCCCGTCGAGGTCCAGCCCTCTGAGACGCGTCCCGCTGCGTCTCCCACCCCTGAGGAGACCGACGAGACATGGGAGGAAAAAGAGGACAAACTGGAAACGGAGAACATCGATTCCGACTCTGAGAAACCTGTGGAACAGAAATATCAGTATAAAGAAGGTGAGCGGGGGAGCAGTGTGTTTTTTACGGCGGCCGTCCGTTTGGTTACAAGAATTTTATGATCATTAAACTTGATGCTTTGCCAGATGTTTTTTGATGTACATGTTGTAGATGTCGGTTTATCGATCTCTTATTTGTGTTTAGCTTCATGGTTTGTTTGGAACTTTGATCAACTCCTTGCGATATTAAACACTGTTCCTTTCACTTCCCGTGTTTAGAGCACTGGAAGCCCATTAATCCAGAGGAGAAGAAGAGGTACGACCGGGAATTCCTGCTGCGCTTTCAGTTCATCAGTGCCAGCATGCACAAACCTGAAGGCCTGCCGCACATCACAGACGTGGTTCTGGACAAGGTAAAGCTGAGCGTTAGTGACGGAGTGCTCTGTAGGAGTGCGGTGCTATAAAATAATCGCTGTTTATTATTTGAAACATTTTCCCATCCATTTTCTCCCCTCTCTCTCGTGCTGTTCAGGCTAATAAAACGCCGCTGCGGCCGATGGATCCGAACCGTCTGATGAATTGCGGGCCTGATTTCACGCCTTCGTTTGCCAATCTGGGCAGAGCGCCCCTTTTGGGAGGAAGAGGCCCTGTAAGTCTCACTAAAGAACTTTTTTTAAACACCAGTTATTGTTCTCAGTTCCAAATCTGTTCAAGGTGCATATTGGAGATGAGAGAAGCTGTGCAGTTTTGCACTTTGAACTGAAAAGCTAATACAGTAATGCAGTGGTTTGACTTTCTTGTTAGTTTGCTTTTTTTTAATTTATAGTGTTACATTGGAAATCTTATTTATTTAAATTTTTGTTTGACTCTCAGCCCCCAGGTCCACGACGGTCTCAGCAGGGTCAGCGCAAAGAGCCACGCAAGATCATCGCCAGCGTGTCTCTGAACGACGACATACAGCTGAACAAGGCCGAGAAAGCCTGGAAGCCGACGGTGAAGAAGTCCCGCGGCGACGAGGACGACTCCGAATCGCTCAAGACCCAGGAGCTGTTTAAGAGAGTGCGTAGCGTCCTGAACAAACTGACGCCGCAGATGTTTCAGCAGCTCATGAAGCAGGTCACGGAGCTGTCCATCGACACAGAGGAGAGACTCAAAGGAGTCATCGACCTCATCTTCGAAAAAGCCATTTCTGAACCCAACTTCTCCGTTGCTTACGCCAACATGTGCCGCTGCCTTATGGGGGTGAGCTTTTCTGATTTTTAGTTCATGTCTGGGTGTATACACATACACAACACGCTAATTCCTTGTAGAAAGTCAAAACTAATGCTATGTGAAAAAAAAAATACATTGTTGGGGTTTTGTGCAGGTCAGTAGTAGGAATGTTGTCATAGAACATCGCTATATAAAATATAAATTCTTCTGGATGCATCTCGTTTTAAATTTAGGGTAGTTTTGTAAAACCCAAGGTTTGCTCAGTGTAGTAGCTTTGAGAAACCACAAGGGGGAGCACATCCCAGAGGTGTAATTAACCTCCATCGTGCCTCTGACACACAGTAGTGGCTCTTCCTGGTATGACACTGGCAGTTTCTTTTAAACACATTATGATTCATTAAAGACGTCGATCCCGGGCTTACTCACTAGATGGCGTTATGTTCTCAGTTTGTCTGTCTGAGATTATCATTAGGTTTGGGGACGTCCTCAGTTCGTAAGGGTGTGTGATGCTCTAATGACCTCAGTTTTGTGCCACGTGTCTGGGCCACTGATCATCACTGATGGGCTCGAGGAACTGAGAAGCCTCGTTTCATTTTCAAAGGAAAATGTTGGTGTAAGACAAGATTAGTCTCTATGAAGCACATATTTATGTGTGTTTGTGTGTGTGTGTGCAGCTGAAAGTGCCCACCACGGACAAACCGGGAGCCACTGTGAATTTCCGCAAACTGCTGCTCAATCGCTGCCAGAAGGAGTTCGAGAAGGACAAGGACGATGACGAAATCTTCGAGCAGAAACAGAAGGAGCTGGACGCCGCCACCGAGGTGCTGTAACACTCAACACGACACACACACTCAGTGTGTATGACATTCTCACTTTTCTTATCTTGGTTTCATTTTGAGTTATTTATTCATTTAATTTTTATTTCACATTTATCAGAACCTACCTTTAAAAAAAAAAAAAAAGTCCCTTGCATGAAAAATTAACAGTCGCAGCAGCTTCCTGAATAGTCAGAAGAATAATTTTTAAAGCATTATTATAGATGTTATTCTGGAAAAAAATACACACAAAAAAAAACTATACACTTAAACGCGAATGGTTTTGCTAAAAAAATTAGTTTCTCCTGTGCATTGAGACTTGGGCGCCCTCTAGTGTACCGTTTTGGTGTGAATGTTTGTCTACAGTCGCTGGGGGGTTGCAGGGGGTCTTTAATACTCTTCTCGTTTTAAATATCTTTATAATAAACAGAGTTGTTGAGTCTTAAAGGCGTTTGTACACGTGTTAAAGGTGGTTGTGTGAAGGTTCTTAATGGTTTAGCGATTTGTGGTGAAAGTGTTTCATGCCTGGAATCTGAGTAGTCTAGCTGTAGTTGATGGCTAATATTTGTAAGGACATACCCTAACCCGCCTCTCTCTCGTTCCCCCACAGGAGGAAATCCGGCAGCGGTTGAAGGAAGAGCTGGAGGAAGCGAAGGACCAAGCCCGGCGCCGTTCCCTCGGCAACATCAAGTTCATCGGAGAGCTGTTTAAACTAAAGATGCTGACGGAGCCGATCATGCACGACTGCATTGTCAAGCTGCTGAAGAACCACGACGAGGAGAGCCTCGAGTGTCTCTGCAGGCTCCTGTCCACCATCGGCAAGGACCTGGACTTCGAGAAGGCCAAGGTGACTAAACTGTGTAGAAGTTTGTAGCATTTACTCCAGTTTTTAAGCTTTAACTTCTGTAGTGGTACTGTGTTTGTGTGTTAACGTGTGTGTTTGTGTGTTAACGTGTGTGTGTGGTTGCAGCCTCGTATGGACCAGTACTTCCACCAAATGGAGAAAATAATAAAGGAGAGAAAAACCTCGTCGAGGATCCGCTTCATGCTGCAGGATGTGATAGACCTGAGAAAAGTAAAGTTTTATTTTATTTTCTTTTTTGCTTTTATTATACAAAATTTTGTTTCCCCTTAAACTTTTAAAGCGGACAGTCTCTCACTTTGTCAAGTTATTTGTTTAGATTTTAACATAATTAAGCGCTAATAATTTGCAGCGCAATTTCTTTTGAATTTTAAAGTTTTTGATCATTTGGAGTTGCATGTTTGCATATAAATATATATTTTTAGTTAGATTTGACTGATAGTTTATGAAATAACTGATAATAATATGATAAAAGGTGCCTCGTCTCCCTGTCTCTGACCCTCCTGGTCTTTCCTGTGTGTACAGAATAACTGGGTTCCCCGGCGAGGCGACCAGGGCCCTAAAACCATCGACCAGATCCACAAAGAGGCAGAGCTGGAGGAGCACCGGGAGCACGCCAAAGTGCAGCAGCAGCTTCTGTCCAAGAAAGACTCGAGTCGAGGAAGAGGAGGTAGAATGAATCAGCCTCAGGACGAGGGCTGGAACACGGTACCCATCAGCACCAAGAACCGACCCATCGACACGTCCCGCCTCAGCAAGATCACCAAGGTACTGAACACCTGAGCGCAAAAACGTCATCTCAGTACAATTACTTATTTTATTTATTAGCAGCTACCGTAGCGCACTAACCTGCAGTGTGTTTAGGGGCGGGGCATGAGCGCTTTATAGCGAGTGATTTATTTGTACATATTTAATTTCCACAGCCTGGTGCTTTAGATTTCAACAATCAGCTTCTCGCCCCTGGAGGAAAGGGATCCTGGGGCAGTTGGGGCAAAGGGAGCAGCGGTGGATCAGGAGCCAAGACCACCACCGAGCAAGGTACAGCTACTGACATCTCTTCGTTTGAACTTTGATAGTTATTAATACTTTGTTCTTTCTATCTGCACTCATTTATTTGTTTATTTGTTTTTTGTGAATTGCGTGACCTTAAATTTTATGGTGCTCCTCAGGCCTCATGTTGATATTTAACTTTTTTTCTTCTTTACTTTTTTTTTCCCACTCTTCCCCAAATAAAGATGCGGGACGGCCGGCTACGAGTACCCTGAACCGCTTTTCAGCTCTTCAGCAGCCTGCACCTTCATCCACGTCCTCCTCATCCTCAATGGACTCAGAGCGCAGAGTTCCTCAAAGGCAAGTGTGCAAAATCGTCCACATTCCAAACAATCCCCCCTTAAAATTCCTTTAGTGGTTTTTGCGTGATGCTGCACAGACAGACACTAATCCCCAAAAACCGTCTTAATGTGTTCTATTACTCACCTTGCGTCTCCCCCACCAAAAAGTGTTTTTCTCACAAATATCGTCAATGTACAGACACACCCACTTTACGGTTTTATTATATATTTCCTGTTCATTTTTTATATTAATATTTTTTGTGTTCCCTCCTGCTGCCTTTTTGGCTTTTATGACTTTTATGATGCAATGTTTAACATTTAAAAACAGCCTGAAGTTATAGTGAGCTGTGCATAATTTTATATTTATTTATTTTGAAGAGGGTAAACATCCTGCAGTGGTGATTATTAATGTGACTGCGGAAATTGCAGGCTGTTTAGTTTGTATAACATGCTGAGACACTTATGAGGGGGCGCACAAACTTGGTCCGAATCTCCCTGCAGGATTAAATCCTCACTTCTGGGACTAAACTTTATTTTCCGTCTCCATCTGTATCTCATCCAATGATGTAAGCGGTTCTTTGTCATTAATTGCGGCATAGCATCAAAATCTGACTCCATGTTTGTTTGTTTTTTGTTGTTTTTTTTACAACACACACTTACACTCTCCTGTAAAGTTCTGAGGAATAAATCCGAAGCTCTGTGTAATCATTGTGAGTCATCTTGCTTTTTGATGTATTTATTGTGTGTGTTCTTGTCATGCGTGCAGGAACAGCTCAAGTCGAGACCGTAGTGAGCGGGACCGATTCGATCGCTTGGACCGTCGGGACAGCCGCGAGGACAGAGACCGAGGGCTGGACAGGACGCGAGCCCCGATCACTAAACGCAGCTTCAGCAGGGAGAGCGAGGACCGGTCACGAGCCGGAGACGTGCGCCGCGTGTCCAGCATGATTGACGAGAGGGAGCGCGGGAGCCGGGAGCGAACCGCCAGCCGAGAGGCAGCGGGTAAGGAGACGGGTTAATGATAGACTTTATTGATCCCCAGAGGGCAACTATTGCATTATAGCAGCAGCAGTTATACAAAAAGTAGTAGAGGGGAAAAAAAAATAACTAAATTAAAAAATAGAATGTAATTATGTAATTGTATAAATTAATACATTGTTGTAGACGATGCTACATAGAAAAACAAAGTTCAAAAAGAAATGAAATGTGTATGTCGATTATCGATCACGCCACTTGATCTAAACGATGATAATTTTGTAGGTGCTCCCAGCAAGTTTATTTTCGATCTGCGTCATGATCTGAAACGTCTCTGATAAAATATTTCTGAGGGATGCAGTTCCTCATTTCAGCCACATGGTGGCATCTGGTGTATGATGTGTTGCAAAAAAAAAATCAAAATTACTGTATGCAGTTGGTTTTTATATCAGTTTACTATAAACATAATCAGTGAACTATATAGTGCTAATGAAAATGCTGTAGAATATATTTCTAAAATTATTTTAACAGTTAAAAAAATTAGATGATTTACTATTGTATTGTATTAATATAATTCTAATATGATTTATGTTATAAATTGCTAATGATCGCTAATCACTGCGCTTATGTGTTGGTCATAATGGCGTGTAAGATTGTGCTCTTTAAAAGGTCAAAGGTAAATTATTTCCTGCGTAACTGTGTGTTGCGTTGTGTTCATCAGTGAAGCGTGAAACGGCCCCGACACCGCCGCTACCGGCTCCGAGCAAACCTGCCCTGAGTGAGGAGGAGCTGGAGAAGAAATCCACCGCCATCATCGAGGAGTACCTGCACATCAACGACCTGAAGGTTTGTAGCGCGGAGTGAACTCTCAACAGAACCCAATTTTTAAACGGGAATGAGATCAGTGGATATAACGTTTGTCTCTGCTTGTCCTCGTCTCTCCTGTAGGAGGCGGTGCAGTGCGTACAGGAACTGAACAGCGCGTCTGTACTCTACGTGTTCGTGCGCGTTGCCGTGGAGTCGACGCTTGAGCGCAGCACCATCGCCCGGGAGCACATGGGCCTTCTGCTGCACAAACTCATCAGCGCTGCTATCTTACCTCCTGAGCAGTACTACAAAGGGTGAGCGCTTCTCAAAAAAAAAAACATCTGATTTGACAACCGATTTACATGAATGTTAAACATCAACTGTACGTGTGATTATCTTTTGATTTTTATTATCATTTCTGTTGTCTAGCTCATATAATCACATCGTTACTCTGATGGTGACCTCAGTTTTGGGTCAGCTCCCTGTCACAGATCACTGATGTGATTTTTATCGTCGACGTCTTCCCGTGTCTCAGATGCGTCCCTGCTTTACATGCACGAGTTCAGAGAATCGGCCTGTAAATCGATTCTGCCGTGCACCGCGCACCTGAGCCTTAGAAATGACTCCCTGTTCAGATTTATGCTCCGCTTCATTACGAGCGGCTGATCCTGAACTCGGTCACTTGACTTAATAACAGCTCGCGTATCGATTGATCACTGTATTAATCCTTCCTCGTTAACACTGATTACGTTGTGCTTAAGTGTTTTCGCACAGAGTAAGAAGATGCTTTAGGTGAATGGATGCGTACTTTTATTATTCAGTGAAGCTTCTTATGTAAAAAGGAAACTGTTACCTTGTGCTGGATTTATTTTTTATTGTCTTGAGTGTAAAGGGTGAGTACAAGTTTTACACCTGAAGTAAAATGGTGTGTGTGTGTTTTAGGCTTCGTGAGATTCTGGAGGTGGCTGATGACATGGCTATCGACATTCCTCACATCTGGCTATATCTGGCGGAGATCATCTCCCCCATGCTGCACGAGGGAGGAATACCCATGGGGCCGCTCTTCAGGTGAGCTGCCTTTACTTCAACAGTAATATATAGATCAGTAAAAAAAAAAAAAATCCCCAAAGTGTGACAGGATGATCCTCTCTGGAGCGGGGAACTTTTATTTAGGTTAAGATTAAATTAAGTTAAAATAAACCATGTGTGCTGTAACAGGCACAGAGTTTTGTTTTTTTTTTTAAATCTGTTTTTGGAACTCCTGAGTGAGGTTCGATCGTACCACCGTAACCGGCTGCCATGTGAGTGTCAGCGCTCGCCGTGTATCTCATGTACGTCAGGTGGATTAAAAGACTTCACTAAACACCATCTGTCCAAATGAAGCTCCAGATGACTACAAGATGCGCACGGCGGCCATCTTACTTTTACCTAACGAACAGGAAGTGTACATCAGACTAAGAATGTGGCCTTGATATCAGAATGGTTCACTGTGCCCTTCAGATGCTGAATATAATCATTTCAGATTAAATATTGTCCTCATACTGTTATCTCTGTGTGTGTAGAGAGGTGGCGAAGCCATTGTTGCCAATAGGAAAGGCTGCTGTGCTGCTGGTTCACATCCTCAACCTGCTCTGTAAAGGACTGGTATGTATCTCTTTCTCTTAAACGAACTGGTCCTATATTTCTAAGAATAAAAGTGTATTGTTTTAGATCAGTGTTTCTCAGCTCCAGTCCTGGAGAGGACTGGAGCTGACCCTGCCCTGCCCTGCACATCTTCGTGTTTTCTCAGCTCCTAGCACACTAGATGTAACTACTAACAGCCTTTTATTAATTGAAGTGGGTGTGGCAGAGGAGGGAAACACTACAATATTCAGGGCAGTGCTCCTCCAGGAATAAGGTTGAGATCTATAGGTTTAGATTTTAATCATGAACCATATTGAAATTAATTTTATTGCAATAAGTCCATAACGTTATACTGTAACGACTCGGATCACGGGTATAAAATGAGCTCGTGTGCATTGTGTAAAAGCTCAAACTCTCTCGTTTTTAGAGTCACAAAAAGGCCGGCGCTTTGTGGAGCGATGCAGGGCTCAACTGGAAGGACTTCCTGGCCGAGGATGAGGACGTCAACAAGTTTGTGACGGAACAGGTACCACTTATGCCCTTATTTTTGTGTGTGAGATAGTGGACGGTTTTTATTTTTGTTGAGAATCGATTTCCCTCCAGTACTGACTCGTGTATGTGACTCGTGTTTTATAGAAAGTGGAGTTTACGCTGGGGGAGGAGACTGAGAAGCCGAGTAAGAAGGAGCTGAGCGTAGAGGAGCTGAGTAAGAACCTCGACTGGCTGATTCAGGACAAAGCCAGCAACCAGAGGATCCACGACTGGGTGGAGGTAAACACTGAGTCCTTGCTGTGTTTCAATCCCAATTAAAGGAGGCGTCAGAGATCCTAATTCCTTGGCAATACCTGTTTAGGGGGTAGGGCTTCTGGAACAGCACTTAAGGGAGGGAAGATGATGTTTGATGGGTTTATTAAGGGACTAGAGAAGAGGATTTTAACTGAAAGGAGAGTAAGAGAGCGAACAGGACCAGAAGGTGGTGGTAATGCAACATAGTAGATGCCAACCGCCGATAAACACTAAGAAGAATGTCAAGCTAATTAGCATGATAGTACGGCGCATGAGCGGCAATTAAACTGTATCGAAGTACAAAAACGATCAGTCATTCTTGTACTTTATTCCAGGCGAACCTTAACGAGCAGCAGATGATCTCCAACTCATTCGTCCGAGCGCTGATGACCTCCGTGTGCCAAGCAGCGATCATCTGTGAGTGACCTCCGTCCTAACACGGTTTTAAACTGTTTATTCGTGGTCCGTGATGATTAACGTTTCTGCCCAATCACAGGTGACAACCCGTATAAGGTGGACGTGGAGCAGATTATCCAGAGGGCCAAGCTGCTGCAGAAGTACCTGGTGGATGAGCAGAAGGAGCTGCAGGCACTTTACGCTCTCCAGGCTCTCATGGTGCGACTGGAGCAACCAGCCAGTGAGTCCAGTTTATAACGTTTTATACCTTTCATTTTTAATTGTTAAAAGCGGGGAGAGTATGACGTCATGTTTTAAACACATTTTTAAAAATGTAGCGATGGGTTTTTATCAGTGATGTAAAGGGAATAAATATTAGTAACTTAATTTTATTTATCTATTTTTTATCTTTTTTTTGGGGGGGGGGGGGGTCGATTCAGTTGTTGGTGTGTGTGTATATATATAATA
>JAOTRS010000022.1:545909-565628 GCA_028565755.1 Dinotopterus cunningtoni
GAGGCATGGGGGAAGGAGGGGGGGGGGGGGGGGGGGGGGGGGCCGCGGGGGGAGGGGGGGGGGGGGGGGGGGTATGGGGGGGGGGGGGCTTGTAGGATGACGCGTTAGATTATTTGTTACATCAAAAAAGTAATCCAAGTTACTTTGTAACACATTACACCCAACACTGATTATAATATAAACCTCAAAAAAGTAAACTATAATATAAACCTCACCTAAATTTATGATTCCTCTTGGCACTGGCTGCTTTAAAAACCAAACTGTAAGTGGCTTCATTTTTTTGCTAACATTCTTGGAACCCATGTGCTATGTCTTCATTAAATCTCGCACAAAATCCAAAAAAAACCCACAAAAAACATGTAAACTCTCTTCGCTTGGCTTTCCACTGACGTGAACAAGTTTTGAACGGCTTCTGGAAAAATCAGTAAGGTTGGGCATTTGTATGCCGAGATACCACTGTATTATTATTATTATTATTATTATTATTATTAAAGAATAACACATCATACTTTTTATCCATTTAATGTTGTGGAACTTCAAAGAAAAACAGTTAGTTAGTAAGAATTTAACTTAAAGGTTTACCTCTAGCTGTTACAAAGTGCTGACACTGGAGACTCGACAGTTCTTACAGATTACATCATTAATCAACACCTTCTGACCAATCACAATCCAGAACTCAACAGCATTGTGTTTTGATTGTTAATCCTGATTTGTAATGTATTAAACATTTCTTCTAACATTCCAGATTTATGAATAAACTGTATGAAGTCAATTATTTTATTAAGCATGTGTGTTTTTTCCTCCAGAGTGGATCGGATGAGTCAAAACGTCCGGACTCTTCTGCTCAGCCCATCTCGCAGAATCTAAGCACGGTTCTTCAACACTTCGACCGTCTGATCTCCAGAAAGCTGGAATGGCTTGTTAGTGAAATGGCAGCAGAGTGTGAGACAAAGTGAGACACCAGAGACAGGAACACAGAAGGTCAGACACTTGATAGGATGCCTACTGAGGGTGTGTGGAAATCTGGAGATGGAGCGCCATCTACTGGTGGAAGATTCCACCCTTTTCTTGGGAACTTACTGAGTCCAGGCTGATGGTACAAGGAAGCATAGAAGACTTTAAATGGACCTGAGCGAATCACCTTCTTCTGGACTCTAAATATCAAAAGCATTTTATTTTTATACAGAGAGTTTGTATTTTCTTTAATGTCATTAAAACACTCCTTTGTAATAACATGAATCCGTTGACACTTTTTTCCTACTGTGACTATTTAAGTGTTTTTTGCATAGGTCAATTTAATTAAGAGAATTAGTTCAGCCAAAAATAGACAGATACCTCCCAAAAATGTAGCGTGGCTTTAGTCTCATTCTGACAAAACAAGTGAACAATGTGCGTCAGCAAAATGTACAGTTTGGCTGGACTTTTCCTTAATTTTAATTTGTGTGTGTAAGAATTAAATAAAAAATGTTTTACACACAGTTATGAAGGTCTTTATCTTTTATTGTTACGTGGGGGGTCTAGTGTAAAGTTGTGTGAATATCACAACGGTTTGTTATTCAGACCCGGTAGCACTTAATGCTAATATTAACATCAAAGCTTAAAGCCAAAAAAGTTCCATATAATAAATCACATATAGATTTTATTAATGCTAAAATATATGGTTATTTAATAAATAAAATCATGGCATACATACAGACTGCAGATTTGTTCAACATGTTTTGCAGAGTTTAGCTGAAGTAACAGCGATGCGTCGTGTGTGTAAAGGGTTTCCCATCGCTACGTCAGACTTTTTTGGATTTGCTTTGGAAAACTTTGGATCAAAGGTGTTGTTTCATGATGTCTACAGTTTTAATTTTTTTATGTTCCTGTATTTCATTTCTGACATAAAACTGCGTAAAATGTCAATGTTGGAGGAAAGACAACTTGTTGCTATGAAATTGACTTTAAAAATAGTTAATCTGTGATTTTTTTTCCTTTTTAAGTTTCTATTTATTTAAATGCTTAAACATTTACACAATTTATTGTGCATTTATTGTGTAATTATATAAATTTTTTGTCTATGTTTTTGCTGCAGCACACTAACACTGTGGCCTCAAATCTCCAGGGTCGAGGGTTCGATTCACACCTTGGGGTCCGTGTGCCTGGAGTTTGCATGTTCTCCCTGTGCTTGGTGGGTTTCCCCCGGGTGATCTGGTTTCCTCCTACAGTCCAAAGACATGCAGATTATTAATCTATTTGCTGTTCCCAAAGTGTGTGGATGAGCGTGTGAGTGTGTATGTGTGTGTGCCCTGTGATGGATTGCAATAATTATGAGTTTCTTCCTCCTCTGCCCTGTATTACTGTAGCTTTAAGCTTATAGAATTACATTAATTTTGAATTTTTTAATTTATGTTATTTTATCTATGTTTGGTGTTTCATCAAATATTTGAATATAGATTCAATTATTTTAAGGGTGGCACGGTGCCTTAGTGGTTAGCACTGTGGCCCTGCACCTCCAGGGTCAAGGCTTCGATTCCCATCTTGGGTCTGTGTGCATGGAGTCTGCATGTGCTTGGTGGGTTTCCTCCTAAAGTCCAAAGACATGCAGATTAGGCTGATTTGCCTTCTCAAATTGCCCGTAGTGTGTGAATGTTGAACTTAGGTCCTACCAGTCATAAAAATGGGAATACAGCGGTCATCACTGGCATCTACGGTCCCAAGTGAGACTACAGAGGTTGCTAGATGGATGGATGGAGATATTAGTGGATTATATAATACAATATATTTTATATTACTTTATATATATATATAGATCATATAATAATGTAGTATATAAAATATCTAATTTTATATACTATATACATTATTATATGATATAGTATGTACACATGGCAAACTCAGGAACAAGATGGAGGAATAGACTCCGCCCCTCCAAAAAAACGCAACATATTTTACGCGCGGTTTCATGACGTCAAGAAAACGACAACCACAATAATAATAATAATAATAATAATAGTTATTATTATTGTTTCATTACCCACGGATGACATGATCACGTGATCTCGTCACCGTGCCGCGCGCGGTGCCGCCACGCCCCCCTCCCCGTGCTCAGGAAATCCAAAACCCCACAAGGTTACGAAACGGCCGCCATTTTGGCTCGAGTCCGTATCAACGCCTGGGGAATTCCGCGCTGCTCTCGGCGCCCCGTCAGAGCCACAATGGCGGAGCCTGGCGCTGCAGTAACACAGTAACCTTCCCCATGTAGAAGCCTCGGGAGGGGGAGGGGGAGGTGGGAGGAGAGGGGGATATCACGACATATTACGGCAAACACTTGTGTTTCTGACTTTCTGACGGGGACTGAGGTGTGTGTGTGTGTGTGTGTTTCAGTCAGGACCTCGCTTTAAAGATGTCACACACACGCTGATTCACACTCAGATGGAATTGAAAGCAGTTTGCTTGCAGTTTAAAATGGGATTCCTGACGGTAAGTGTGTGTGTGTGTGTGTGTGTTCTGCTTTAACAAGAACGTAACTGTTAGAGCCCTGTTATAGCACATTTACAAAGCTTTATTATTGACATATAATGTAAAACTACACCTTACACCCCGCTGTCTAACACACCGCTACGGTTCTGGACCAGTTAAAGTTGTTTATGTGTTGTTTTGCTAACTGGCTATTGCTAACTCGCTGCAACACAACACCTCCCGTTATTAGCATGCAGCTAACAGTGCCTGTAGTTTCTTTATCTTCGTATAAAAATCTGTATTTATATCTGCTCCACGGGTTAAAAGCGGTATTTAATGTCCTGTAAGTTTTAGAAATGTCAGTTTGGACGAGACTTTTTGTTTAACGTGTCCGTGATCGATATTCTTTTAAAACGTATATCGCGATACTTCGAGAAGTTTTCTGTTTGTATCGTGATTTCACGACATGAAGTATGATATTAAGTCTTGTAAGTTGAGGGCACAAGTTAAGTTTACAGCACAAGCAAAATACAAATAGAATTGCACAGCAGCGATGATCGGGCCCAAGCACCTGCGCCATCGCCACCCTGGTGGGCACAGAGGGCACATGCATGGTGAGCGTGTCTCAGGCAGTCCGTGCCCACTGTAATAGTAGGCAGCATTATTACCAGCTTTTATATAACTAAGGACTTTCCGCCGCTTTCTGACATAAGTTTAAGACATCACAGCGGCTGAACCGTTTGAGATATCAAAAATCTCTTCGCAATTTTGCATCGTCAATGTCTGGAGACCGTGTTGACCCAGTTTGGTTGCGATTGTATAAATCGCCTAGGAGGAGTATATCAAATTCCATTGGGTGCGTAACTACCTTACTGTTGAGTAGAGCCCCTGACATGCAATGTGAAAGTGGTTCAGATAAATGTGATTAAAATGTATACCGGGTTTCACATGTATATGTGCAAGTGTGAATGAGCTATGCTGAAAAATCTCTTGTGAAGTCACTCAGTCATCCTAATTTCACCAGATTCCAACATGTGCGCTGATGTTCATGACTTTTTGAGCATGTTAAGACCCCCCCCCCCCAAAAGCCCCCGTATGCTGGAACAATTTTTTTTTGAGAAAAACAGTAGTGCACTTTCCATGACATTAGGACTATCAGTACCATGATGTCATAGCGCTTGGGTCCTAAATAAAACACCACCATGACATAACGTAGATGTTGTTAGTCTTTCAGCTGCTTCCGTCAAGGTGTTGCTTCAGTGGGCTATCAACTTGGCACAGATTTTACATCGGATGCCCTTCCTGACACGGCCCTCCTATTATATCCGGCCTTGGGACCGGCACTGCATCCAGCGGCAGAGGTTTGGGACATTGGACAAGAATCAAACCCGGGCCTTACGCGTGCCGGGCGGAAACCTACCACTGAGCCACCAATGCCCCATGACATAACGTGGATAATTTTTAAAAATTAAGATGTGTTACAGTAATAAAATAAAGTGTTAACATTGTACAAACAAAAATCTGGTTTAACACGATACAGTCTCAGCATTTGTTAAAGAATATTATGCGTCACATTATCAGATCGTGTGTTCTCAGTGTCTGATAATACTACAGTGATTTATACTTGTATCCAGATTTGCTCAGCTTTGTTTTCAATGTATTTAAAAAAATATATATATATTTTTGTTTGTTTAGTTTTTTTTGCCTAAAAACACTCCATTAATTTATCTGCACACCTAAAAGAGTGCGGGACGGAAGGAGTGTGTGTGTTTGTGTGTCCTAATCCTCACAGCTTGGGAAGTAGAAGTTTGTTTAAATTCCTAGATGATGGAGGCAGTGAAACTGCGCTTCCTGTCAGTTCTCCCAAATTACTCGGGGTAATGAACAATAACAGGAAGCGAGGCCATACCGGTTGTTGCGCTCCAGTCGTAGGGCGCAAATATACGGCCCGAAGTTAAGGTGATCTGTCTGTGAGAAGTGTGTTGTGCTGGCCGTCTACTGAATTCATATTTATTTAATTGCTGGAGAATCACAAAATGTGACCCAAATGTGCAACTGGGCATACACGTGTAAATGCCCTCCCAGCCGGAAGTGGTTTGGGCCAACTGTGCCACCCCCAAGAGGAAGGGTTAGGGTCAGTTATGTTGATGGTTTAGGACAATAGTGCAGATAATTTGTAAATGGTTTTGTCCATTTGTGCACACTTTTTGAATGGTTTGGCACAACTGTACACCTTCTTTGTCAGGGCAATGCTGCACTTGCTTTTTAAACGGTTAGCCATAATTTAATCATTTGACCAAACGCTGTGTGTCATCCACTTTCCGGTTTTCTCCTCACCTTCTCAAGGTGTACCCCAAGAGCTAAACGGTTTGGTGTGACAGTACACTTAAGTGTATGGTTCGTCCCGATTGTAGATCCCTTATCTCTTTCATTGCGAGTCTCCTCTGATTAGTGTGTCCAGCGAGGCACAGCCCGAATCTTTAACTAACTGGAAAATGTGTCAACGCTGCTGGTTTGTAAAGTTGCTGCTCGGCAGAATCTCACAGCGTCTCCGGAGTAATCAGTCACACCACGTCTCACTTCTCCTCCTGTCTGAGCTGCATTCTCTAAATCCCAATCTCTCTGTGACACACTGTGCACCGTCGTGTGACTGCGCCGCTTGCCAAACCACCATTTTAACATCGTCATGTGTGTTTTTATCGAGGGCGTCACTGAGAATCGAGAGAGTCGAGAACCAAATCTTGAACCAAATCCATTCCTGGTTAAAACAAAGAGGTTTATTTATTTATTATTATTGTTTTATTTGCCTTTGTCACTGAGTGCTTGTGTTTGGGTTTAGGTTTGGCCGTCTGGCGTGGGCCAGACCGGATGAGGCTGAGATCAGACCCGGTGAACGCGTTTCTGGAGTATCGCTGAAGAGGACCTGTGGCCCAGGTGAGACTCAGGATTATGAAAGTTACATCATTTGGATGAAATAGCGTTCTAGTGTTTCTGTTTATTATGTTTATTAGGGCTGGGTGAAATGAATACAATATCATATCACGATACCATACATGATGTACATTTTTTTTAAACAAACTTTAACTAAAACTATATTATTTGTGCTTTTATTTAATGTGAACAAATACAAATCTGTACATAAACATCAGAGTACGCAGTGAAATATAAAGAAGGGAGATTCACGAATGCAATGCAATTCATCAAAATAAATGCGAATAAAACCACCTGGTCAGGATGGTCACATGACACGCGGAACAAACACTCAACGCCTGGTTTAAACAAGTGATTGATAACACTAACGCTGTTCTCTCGCAGGTTCACACCGCACTCGACAGAGTGGAGCTTCCTCACCCATGGAGAATTACTTCCAGGCTGAGGCCTTTAACCTGGACAAAGTGCTGGACGAGTTCGAGCAGAACGAAGGTCCGTCACCTCCATTACTCAGTTACATCCTGCAGGACACGCGGTTAATAACATTTTTGAGTTTTTGATGTTTTTGACCTCAGAAAGTGGGCAAACGACGTGTATATAAATGCATGAACATTTTAATATGCCGGTATAGTATATGTGATGAACTATAATATTTAATCTATGACTCTGATCATTTTGTTTTCGTAACAGCACACCCTGTGTGTTTCATCCCTAATAATTTGTAACCAATTACAGTTGCTACCTATTAAAGAACCGCGCATCATGTTTTTTTTTTTTTTTCATCAGTTTTCAGTGAGTTTAATATTTTGTTAACCATATCTAAACATTTATTTTTATTTTGAACAAGTTCTATGTATATCTTCTTAGAGAAAGCAATCCTGTAATTCTGTTCATCATAATTTATGGAAGACGCAGAGAAAACTTTTCTCCGCCTGAGCAATATGCGTAGCATGGTGCAGCTTGCTGATGCAGAGATAAAAGCGGTCTCGCATGCTAAATGAGGCTAATTAAATGGGAATTAACATTTCCCGAAGGCCTCTTCACTGTCTGTTTTTTTTTTTTTTTTTTTTTTGGAGATTTTAATTGATGTCATAGAGCCAAGTACATGTAGTTTACCAGGCTAAGGTCAAAGGGACTCGCTTGTAGCTTTACCTTTTTGATTAATGGAAGCGGCTCATGTGTAGTTTGTTTACCCTTAAAAAATAATTAAATCATGTTTATAAACACTGGAATGCAGGTTAAGGTCCTGTGTTATCTGTCGTCTTCTGAAGATTAAAAAGGATGACTCTCAAACACCTCAGAGAAAGGGAAGGTTTTTTCTGTTAAATGAGAGAGCATGCGTCGACGTTCCATGTCAAATTGAAAATCGGATCTTAGTAAGGACTTAATTGACCCACTTCTGTTCTGACCTCATTTCCATATTTATCTGCCAGTTCTTTTACCTGCCCCTTAGAACCAGTTCTCATTCCTTGTGCTAATGTGTTTCTTGTTTGTTGGTGTCGCTGACAGATGAGACGGACACCCCTGCGCTCAGCGACACCAAGTGGACGCAGATTCTCGCTCCACCAGCTCACCTTTTGTCCCTGAACCCTGCCTTGACTCACGCCGAGCTCAGTCCACGTGACAGCCAACTCAGCTTCAAGCCTCTTCTAGAACCTTTGAGTTCTGGGAGCTCTTCTGTGGTAGAGGTAACAGTGCCTGATGTGAAACAAGAACCAGAATCGTGGAGCGAGGAGAGGCCAGTGGATATCCACAGTCCTCCTTTGCTCCAGCCCAACATCGGGAAGCTGGTCAGCACTGACAGTCAAGCCCTGGACTCTCCTCCTGCCTACTCCTCTAGGCCGACGATTGAGAACGGGTGTCTGTCCAAACTAGAGTGCAATGGAGTAAGTGAGGTTCCTGAGTCGGAGCATGATCCGAGTCCTCCCTCAACGGATTTATCTAGTATCCCGGACCCGAGTGCTGGAGAACAAAGCCAACAGCACATTGAAGTTCCTGATCAGGTCGATTCATGCTTTAAGGATATTTGTTGTTTGAATCCCCAGGAAGGCCTTGATCGAGCAGAGTCGGGCTTGAACAATGGTGCGTTGTCGGGTGAAATGGCGTCTGAGGGCATCGAGGAAATTGGTGGAACGGACTATCATCTTGCTTTCCCAAAGGGGGACAGTTCTGAGAAAGGAGAGTATGTTCTGGAAGGTCTTGGTAGTGGCACTCAGGAACTTGCAGTCAACCAAGAGTGTGACCCTACAAGCACTGTTCCGAATGGTACCGTCGTCAAGACCGAAAGCCTTGAACAAGACAACTTGTTCTCAAAAGAAAAAGAAACAAAGAGACAGAATTTGGATGTTGCATCCCCACAGGATGGGAGATCTCATTCCAATGGCCTGGTTGAAGGCGAAGGAGAACAACCAAGCCATCCTCCTCCATCGCTTTTAAAGGAAGACTCAATAACCGAGGAGAAGGAGATGGAGGAGAGCAAACAGGAATGCTCAGAGTCCAGCCGAGGCCCCGAGTCGAGCTCCAAACTCAACAACGGTCGAGTACAACTGGTCAGCGTTCCCTACGGTGGCGCAAGACCTAAACAGCCCGTCAACCTAAAGCTGCAGATCCCTCGATCTTTCCCAGATCAAGTCCAAAACGAACTTGGTCCCACTGGCAGGAATAAGAACCTGGAGGCCCAGTGCAGGTCAGGCGACCTCGAGTCGACGTGTGGGGGAACGGAATCTAGGGCTGCTCAAATCAATGGAGAGAGCGGAGATGGTTCCACGGGCTTGCACACGCCCTCTGAGAACCCTGACAACGATCTCCAGGCAGGACAGCAGGGCACGTTCGCGAGGAAACCCTTCAGCTCGCTCGGGGAAGTGGCTCCGGTGTGGGTGCCAGACTCTCAAGCACCCATCTGCATGAAGTGCGAGGTCAAGTTCACGTTTACGAAGAGACGGCACCACTGTCGGGCCTGTGGCAAGGTGAGGCTTTCTGTACATTAGAGCTTTGTTTCCTTCGTTGCTTATTTGGGCAGTTTGGGTACTTCAGAGTTAAGGGTTCTAGATTACAATTTAGGATTTCAAGGCTGAATTAATTACTGTGAAGTGGGAAAGTACCATACTTCCTCTTTCCCAGGGAGCCTCAGTGAATGTTTGCTTGCGAGCTAGTGAATGACAATAAAAGCTGACATAGCTAATGAAACTGTGAACGCTAACGTAGTGAGTGAAAATAAAAGCAAACATAAATGTATTAGAGTGAAAGCTAGTCTAGCAAGTCTACTCTTAATATTCTGATCCTGTAATTAATTGCTGTTCGGATCACGGATTGGATCTTTTTTTTCGTATCAGGGAATGGAGACAAATGTAATTTTCCATTATCTTTTTATTAAAATATTTTATGATATAAATTTTACGTTTATTACAGTAGGATCTCTTTGCACATGGTTTTAAATGAAAGTATTCATGATGTCCAATGTTTTAATGAAATCTATAAAAAAAAGTTTCAATGCAAATTATATTGAAGTGCAATCACAATAACAACTGAAATAATAATTATAGTAAATATAATAATTTAAGTTAGTCTATTTTTTAGTATCTTGGGCCGAAAAAAAGTGTCAAGCAGGTAATAAATTTTTTTTTTCTATTTGTGTAGCCAGTCGTTTTATTTATGATGCCACACCCGGAACACCTCATAGCGGGTTGTGTAGGACCTGAGAACTCGTCCAGAGCCTTGATCGGGGCGGTCCTGCTGATGCTGCGGTTTAAAATAGCCCGTAGCCTGCTGGCGACACGTGTAATTTCCCCTGGTGATAAACACACCGGCGCCGGTGATGACAAACGCAAGCCAGCGAGCAGAAAGTGAAAATGGGATGGAGTGAAGTGTGATGTCCGGGACGAGTGACACGGCTGACAGACGGGGAAGGAGAAGGACGGGCACTAGAACACATGACATGTGGTCATGTCTGATTAGAATAATCCTCCGGTAACCTGTTTAGTCCAACAGAGTAGAGAGATTAAGGACATCTGCTTTGGGAAAGGGTTAGTGTAGGGGTCAGTGCAGACCGGGGTTAAAGCCTGAATACACACCACCTATTTATTTATTTATTTTTGGGAAGCCAAAGCCTTTCAGTTTCTCTTCTATGTTTATCACCACACTCATAAATCCATTTTTGTGCAGTATTTTGGTGTGTTTTAGTCCACTCAGAGTTGAGTCATGTGATGATGAGGAACTAGTGAAGGCAGAAAGTCAGCTGTTTTATTGTTGAAACTCTTTATGGTATAATGTGGCTTGTTAGTGGTTAAAAATATTTAATTGTTCAATCAACACCAAACTGTCTTTATGTAACTAGAGCGAATAAGGAAATTATCAGCACCTCTATCTGTACGTCCTGTAATTTAAACTGTGTGTGTGTGTGTGTGTGTGTAGGTCTTCTGTGCCGCATGCTGCAGTCTGAAGTGCAGGCTGATGTACATGGACAGAAAGGAGGCGCGCGTCTGTGTGACGTGTCATCACACCTTAACCAACGGTGAGAACCCGGAGGTGTAATTATATTTATATTATATTTATAAACGAGATTTTTTCTCTCAGAACTGTGATGTTCTGCACAATTAAAAGACCTGCTTTGACTCGAACGCCTCTCATAATTTTAGCTATCAGTAAAGAGAACATGTTGTATAAATGTGCACAGGATCAGAAACATGGATTTTCCGTGTTCTTTTTAAGCAGATTATTGTTCTGATATTTTTGCGATTATTGTTTTGGAAAGTCTCTCTTTTGAATCTTGCAAGACAGAAAGCTTCTTAGATTATGAAAAGAAAATCTAAATAAATAACTGGAACTGGAGGTGTTCTTCACAGTCCACCAGAGCCATGATTGAACTCCCTGCTTTATGTCTAAAACGTTGGCCTCCCAGGAACCCGACATAAATTTACAAAATAAATTAACAAGAACTAAGACACCTAATTAGCTGACCAGCTGAGACAAAACAGATTTACACTATAAATGTGCAAAAAACGAAGTATCTTACCTTAAAGACAACATAAAGTTAACATAAATTAACAGAAGCTTACTAGCGCTAACTAGCTAACTAAGACAACTAATTACCTGTTATTAATTAATTACTCTTATAAGGCATGGGCTACATTTAATTACTCGTTCAGTTAGGTTGTGAAACTGCATAATAAAGCTATAAAACTTTTTTTATTTCAATTACATTTTATTTGTATAAAGGTTTTAACAGTGGTCATTGTCACAAAGCAGCTTTACACAATCAGAGAAAAATTATGGAAATGTGAGAAAATGTGTAGGACAAAATCTAACATAGTATTTCTAAAATTGCCATACTTACAGAATCACAGTATTAATCGAATCGACACAGAGGTATCGTAATAATATCGTATTGGGCGGTGGTTGGTGTCGCCCATCACTAATAATTATATAAATAATAATGTTGTGATGTTCATCAAGAAGAGCAGCTTGTTTCGGTTAAATAGTAAATGATAAACCGGCAGGGTGTCTATTTAATTTGATGGCTCTAACACAGGTTTTAGTTTGTACATTTCTGTAAAAATAAATAAATAAATAATGAAACGAAAAAAATCACAGTTTCTAGCTGAGTACTTTATCTTGTTCCAGTCCAAACACGTGACCCATTTCGTCCCAGAATCACTTCATCCCCGGTTAAGCCTTCCTGAATTTCTGTGTGTTGATTCTGTCTCCAGCTCAGGCGTGGGAGAGCGCGGGGAACGGCTCCGGTCAGAGTCCGAACCCCAACAACCCGGCGGAGTACTGCTCCACCATCCCCCCTCTGCAGCAGGCCCAGGCGTCCGGCGCCCTCAGCTCTCCGCCTCCCACCGTCATGGTGCCCGTCGGGGTCCTCAAACAGCCGGGCACTGAGGGTAAAGCGCCGCGCTCCTCATACTCTTCTACTGCTGGCTCCAGAACTATTGGCACCCTTGATAAAATGGGGGAAAAAATATTTGTGGTTAATTATGTTTATCTCACACTTGGAGAAACCTCTAAAACTGGAGTCGATCTATTCTTATTTATTCTTCTCCTGGTGTCATGTGGTAAAGAATACACAGTCTGTGCTCGGTTTAGTAATCAGTGCGTTCACTGCTGTAAACAGAAACACTTCCTGATGATGGATCTTTGGGATCTTGTAGGTTCACTGTCTCGTGAGCAGAGAAGAGTCTGGTTCGCTGATGGTGTTTTACCCAACGGAGAAACCACAGACTCCTCCAAAGAACCTGCTCCTAACCCGAATGCATCCCAGTCCCAACCACCGACCGTGTCCCAGGTCTCCAACAAATCCACAACCAGCACTCGTGAGGTGGGTGAAGCTTCATTAGGCGTACGGCTCCATCATCCCGCTGTAGTGCTTCTCGTTGTGATTGAACCTGGGTCATTATTTTTTTTTGTCCCTTCTCTCACGCCGTAGGCGGCCCGCACCCCCGGAGCTCCAGTGGGAAGCTCGGTCAGTCTGATCCCAGAGGACGGACTTCCTCCCATCCTCATCTCCACTGGAGTTAAAGGAGGTACGGGAGGCCACATCGCAGGTGCTTTGCTCATCTTCACCATTCACCTTCATCTTGCCTGCATGCGCACATCGTCATCATCACCACCATCATCATTACATTTAGGCATTTTGCAGACCTTTCACCTTCACCATTGATATCGTCATTACTGTTATCAGCCTCATCATCACCATAATCATCACCTTCACCGTAATCTTCTACACACTCAACATCATCACCACCATCAACAGCATCATCACCCACTCTGACATCATCAACACCGCCATCATCCACATCATAATTATCACCAGCTTCATCACCACCACCATTATCAACATCACATCATCACCCTCATCATCATCATCATCATCAACAACAACATCATGATCATCGTCCTCACCCTCATCATCAACACCACCACCATGACATCACCCTCAATAGATAGATGAACATAATGGATAGATAGATGTTTAAATAAATACGTGGATGAATGGATGCAGTGCTGGAGAAATGGATGGTGTAGACGCACCATAGGGTAGAATGGATTGATTGATGGATGGATACATGTACAAAAAGAATGGGTGGATGAATGGATGCACAGATAAATGAATTCATGAATGGAGAGATTTGTAGGCATAAATTATAATTTTTAGTTTCCAATAGTTTTAATATACTTTTCTGGTGGATACCTGGGCATTCAGGAATCTCTGGTAATGAGCAGGCAGACAATATTTAACCGCCAAAGAAGCATTATTTAAAACTAATTGTAACTTTTACAGATCTGAGACCAATTTTAAATGTATACATCAAAAATAAACGACAAACTACATATAAAATAAATCCTGACGTTGGAACAAAACATACATTTCTCCTTTTAATAATCGTTGGGTTTAAGTCATTTATACAAGATTCAGGACAGGGCACTCAAAATTGAGAGAACATTCACCAAGTGGTCCATCGAGTAAAAACCCTGTAAATCTTTTATCCTTGCGAGGAACTTGTTAGCAGCTTGTTGGCAGCTTTTGAAAAAGTTTTTAAACTTCAAAAGTACAGTCTAAATTTAGGTTTAAAGTTCTTAAGAAAAATTTATCGTAAACATCTAATCTAGTTTTAATTTTAAATCACTGAAACTGATTCTCGACATGAATATAACCATAGAAGCTGGCGTGGTGTCAACAAATAAAGAGAAGGGAAAAAAAAGAGAAACGTTTCTCTTTGCATAGACAGATGGCTGGACAGAAGTGCGGATGAATAAATAAGTGCACTGAAAGACTGATATGGATTTAAACATGCGCAGTTGGGTTATACGAGCACCAGTGGGTAGATGAACAGATGCATGATTGGATGGAGGGATAGAGGGATACCTGCACAAATCAGTGAAAGGATGCACAGATGAATAAATGTGTGGAGAGATACCAGCAGGAAAATAAACAGAGGCTTGGATGGACAGATGGGCAGCTCAGATGGTAATATATTTATATATACACACATTACACACACACGGATGGATGGATGGATGTGTAAAGTGGTGTAGTCAGCTCATGGTTACATCATCAGAACGACATGTGACTTTATCATAAACCCCACCTCTTTTCATCATGCAGGTTGTGGTTTGTGTGTGTGTGTGTGTGTGTTAATGCAGCATGGTTTCTCGATGTTCTCTCTAGATTACGCGGTGGAGGAAAAGCCCTCGGAGGTCCTGCTCCTTCAGCAGCTTGAGGAAGGAGGTCCCGAGCCGCTGGTGTTTGTGCTGAACGCTAACCTGCTCGCCATGGTGAAGCTCGTCAACTGTAAGCCCCAACGCACCACTTTCAGGGGGATTGGAGTTTTATTTATACCACCACATTGTACATGCAGTGAAATCTCATATCTCACATTCGTCTCTCGCACTTCATCCCCATGATGGAGGCTGAATTTTAAATTTTGCAAGGAAGTAAACACGTGTCTATCTTTCCCGAGCCGTTCCTGACGCCTGCGTTTCCTCTCCCCGTCTCTGCACAGACGTAAACAGGAAGTGCTGGTATGTGATGTCGAAGGGCATGCACGCGGTGGGCCAGGCCGAGGTGGTGGTGCTGCTGCAGTGCCTCCCCGACGAGAAGAGCATCCCGAAAGACATCTTCAGCCATTTTGTGCAGCTTTATCAGGAAGCTCTGGCAGGTAAACCTCAAAACCAAATAAACCCATGAACAGGAGCGAGGAGCAGCAGGAGGCCGGAATTAAACCCAATCACATTTACATTTCCCTAACACAATCTCCCCGCTGGTGCGTCGTCCCGGCAGGGTGCCGATAATTATACACCGAACATTCAAAGGAAATTAGATTCCTGACAAGGACGTAGTTTGTGAGAAAGGAAACGGATTAAACCCCGCTGAGCCGCCTGTCCGTTAGCGCTTTATTATGTGGAGTATTTTATTTAAATGTAAGAAGGTGTAATCAGTTTTTATCTCCGCCCACTTTTTCTTTCCCTAAAAACAGGAAACGTGCTGAGCCACCTGAGCCACTCGTTCTTCACACAGAGTTTCCTGGGCAGTAAGGAGCACGGCGGGTTCCTCTACATCACCCCGACCTTCCAGTCGCTCCAGGACCTCCTGCTGCCCAACCCGCCCTTCCTGTTCGGGATCCTGGTGCAGAAGTGGGAGACGCCGTGGGCCAAGGTGTTCCCCATCCGCCTCATGCTGCGGCTCGGGGCCGAGTACCGCTGTGAGTCTGGAGATACACCTCTCACTCTGGACCTGTTCATGTTGTCCCACTGCTTCCTTTGTAGTTCCCTGTGGTGGGCGGGGTTTTAGTTTGTGATGTCATGAAACAGTTCAATCAGTAAGAGTAGGACTGTATTTAACAGGTTTCAATAGAAGGTGGATGATATTAAGGATAAAATAAAGATGGTTTAGATGTAATTACATTTATTTGTTCGTTTGTTTGTTTATTCGTTTAATTATTTGTTTGTTTGTGTGTCTTACAGTTTATCCATGTCCGCTGTTCAGCGTGCGCTTCAGGAAGCCTCTGTTTGGAGAAACCGGTCACACCATCATCAACTTGCTGGCGGTGAGGACATCACTCAGGTCATCCGTCCGTCTTAGGAAGTCTTTTTGTTTTGTCTTGCTGTAGTTGATATTGTGTGTGTATGTGTGTGTGTGTGTGTGTGTGTGTGTATGTGTGTGTGTACAGGACTTCAGAAACTATCAGTACACCCTGCCGGTGGTCCGAGGTCTGGTGGTGGACATGGAAGTGAGAAAAACCTGCATCAAAATCCCCAGCAACCGCTATAACGAGGTGAGCAGAAACACACACACACACACACACACACACACACACACACACCTCAACACTGCTAGGGAGTGTTTGTCTCCTCCTCCTGCTGCCCGGGTGTTAACCATCAGACTTTAATATATGCAAATATTCGCGTGTCACAATTTCCATAAAAATGAGCGTGTGTGTGTTTTGGTTATTTGTTTATTTTATTATTTATTTATTTATTTTTTTACTCAGCTCATGAAGGCCATGAACAAGTCGAACGAGCACGTGCTGGCGATGGGGGCGTGTTTTAACGAGCGGGCCGACTCGCACCTGGTGTGTGTGCAGAATGACGACGGGAACTACCAGACGCAGGCCATCAGCATCCACCACCAACCTCGCAAAGGTGGAGTATCAGGAGGGGTTTGTTCTCACACACACACACACACACACACACACACACACACACACACGGGTTGGCGTTTGGGTTTTATATGAAAAGTACATAAATAAATAAATAACTTAAGCTTGTTTCCTATTCTCGTGTGTGTGTGTGTGTGTGTGTGTGTGTTGCTATAGTAACGGGAGCGAGTTTCTTCGTCTTCAGTGGAGCTCTGAAAGCCTCGTCTGGGTTTTTGGCCAAAACCAGCATCGTTGAAGGTACATCATGGTCTGAGTTGTGGGTCAGCGTGTCGCTGTGGAGTATAAAGCAAGACACTTAACTTACACACACACACACACACACACACACACACACACACACACACACACAGTCTTTTTTTTCATGCTTTTTGCCAGCATCGATCATCCATTTTTACAAATAATTGGCACCAGTAGGAACTAACAGTACTCGGGGGAGCTGTGTGTTGCTGATTAAGTTATAAGAAAGTGCAGAAAAAAATTTTGACCACACACACACACACACACACTTAAAAGTGCTGCAGTGAAAACGATGTTTACTCGGTTTTTAGCTCCAGGGGGCGCTGCAGGAATCACATGGAATGTCCGAGCGATAGCGGTAACGAGGCAACCTGGCAGTCGCGCCTAAGGCCAGGAAGACGTTCTTATCACATCACACACAGCAGATCGTTACATGACAAGAGGAGCGTGGTGTTTAAATGTAAAAAACTAAAAGCTGAAGTTATTGTATGACCTCATGAAGATCATCTAGAGCATCATGTGGAAATCAATACACACTTCATTATAAAGACTCAGTGAGTGTAAATGACTTAACAGAGCAAGTGGAACATGGTGGTGTTTCATTAAGTCTTGTGACATGTACACTGCACCGTGTGTGTGTGTGTGTGTGTGTGTGTGGTTGCAGACCGAGTGTAGAAGCCAGAAGTAGTGGTTGATGATTTTACTCACCGACATATGAGTATATTTTAATTAAATATAATAATTATTGGTGTTTAAATTGAAAAAACAATACCTCACCTCTCCTGACTTTGCCACTGTTGGTGTGACTGTGGCCGGGGGCACACACACTGCCAGTTACACATGGGTTACATGGGTACCGGTACCATATCAGCACCGGGTTTAGGTACCCAACCGTACTGATAATGTAAGAATTATGGGATTGTATCCTTCTCTTTATTTGGTCCAAAGTCATAGCAGTTAATCTTTATGCACTATTTTAAATCACTGAGACATTAAGACGTCTTCTAGGGCGTGGTGGTGATGATGATGTCGTCAGTAACAGCGTTTCCCCTTCCAGACGGCGTGATGGTGCAGATCACAGCGGAGATGATGGAGGCGCTGCGTCAGGCTCTGAGAGAGATGAAGGATTTCACCATCGTGTGTGGAAAAGCCGATCAGGAGGAGACTCAGGAGAACGTCCACATCCAGTGGACAGAGGACGACCTGAACTTCAACAAGGGGTGAGACACCTCATCAGAAGGGGTTGATTAATTCTCTAGAACGGCAGCGCAGGTTTATATTAACGCTCTGGTGTGTTATGGTTTCCATAGTAACGGCTCATTTACAGACAGTCAGCAGAGACGAGGGTTTCTGTAAGACGTGTGGAAGGAGTCTCCAGTGTCAGCACTTTGTAACAGTCAGAGATAAAGCTCTAACATTTAGTTGTAGGACGGAGGAGTTCACACCTCGATGTGGTTGTTTATTATTAAATTAATTACAAACATGAAAATTAAATCACATAATATTAATCATAAGTAGAAACTGATTAAAAATATGCTGTAGCCTGTAAGTAAGAACTGTAATGTGTAGCATGAATATCCAGCTGCAGTTTCAGGGAAGATTCCATAGATGGCGCTGTAATACCTCCAGAGACAAAGTATGTGGAAAGTTTGCAGTTTTTATGACTTGTTTCAGTAACGATTCATGAGGTGGTACAACAGTAAAGGATTTGAATTTAAAGAACAATTATATTTTACACAATATGTTTATTTAAGTCCTGAATTCTTCTTACTGAGTAAGTAAAGCTTTTAAAACTGTTATTAGTAACAAAACACATTTTTCACATGTAAGATGATTATAATAAAGGTTGTTTTTAGAAAATTGTACATTTAAATTTGTGTTCGTTCAGAGATCTTGTGATTCAGGGCTTAAAGAGGTTAAAACAGTTCGGTCATTTTTTACAATAAGAATTGTTTGTTTCCCCAAAAGGGGAAATTAATAAATAAAAATTACATCTGTAAATTATTATTTTAAGTATTATAGCGGCCCGTTTTTTTACACTCGATGTATTCGTACTTTTAACCAGTTCATCCCCTGTTAACACTCTGTTACTGTGTGTGTTCGTGTGCAGAGTGATCAGTCCGATCGATGGAAAATCCATGGAGTCTATAACGAGCGTAAAGATTTTCCATGGATCTGAGTACAAAGCCAACGGGAAGGTCATCCGCTGGACCGAGGTGCGTTTTATTTTTTTTTTTTTCCTGTTTCTCATTTTAACCCACATTTAACCCTGAATAAAACGTCCCCAAATTCACTAAAGCAGCTAAGAAGTAATTAATTTTTTTTGTCTGAAGTGTTTATTTATACATTTTATTTAATTTAAAAAAATGTATTATTATGCTCTAAAGCTTTGAGCTTCTATTGGAGCTAAAGTGAACGCTGTGGACATTTCACTGTCTGTTTGTTTGTTTGCGTGTGCAGGTGTTTTTCCTCCAGAGTGAGGACCAGCCTAACGGGGACCCCGCGGATCACAGCCGCCTGACGGAGAACGTCGCGAGAGCTTTCTGCATGGCTCTGTGTCCTCACCTGAAGCTCCTGAAGGAGGACGGCATGGCCAAGCTCGGGCTCCGCGTCACGCTGGACTCGGATCAGGTCCGTAACACACGACGCGCAAATAACCGAGTGGATCTGAGCGTCGGACAGAAACTCGAAATATATCGTAACTGAAACTTGAGCGATTCTCGGAGTCTGGGTTTAGGGTTCAGAGGAACACATTCAGAGGAACGTCAAACTCTGGTTTCAGTCTCGACCTCCCGAATCTGTGGTGGGAATTTGAGGAAAATACTTTTTTTTCTTAAATATATAAAACATTTAAAGAACCTTAAAGGTCTTTTGTGGTTTTTTTTTTTTTTTTGTTTTTTTTTAAGATGGCTTTTGAGAACGAAACATGTATCCTGACATTGTGTTTCCTTCC
>JAOTRS010000022.1:565728-576131 GCA_028565755.1 Dinotopterus cunningtoni
CTCCCTCTCTCTCTCCCTTCCTCTCTCTATCTCTCTCTCTCCCTCTCTCCCTCTTTCTCCCTCTCCCTCTCTCTCTCTATCTCTCTCTCTCCCTCTCTCTCTCTCTCTCTCCCTCTCTCTCTCTTTTTCTCCCTCTCTCTCCCTCTCTCTCTCTTTTTCTCCCTCTCTCTCTCTCAGGTGGGCTACCTGGCGGGCAGTAACGGTCAGCCCTTGCTCCCTCAGTACCTGAGCGATTTGGACAGCGCCCTGATCCCAGTCATCCACAGCGGGGCGTGTCAGCTGACCGAGGGTCCCGTGGTCATGGAGCTCATCTTCTACATCCTGGAGATCATCTCCTAGTGGAGGTTCTCCTCCTGAAATGAACATCAACCTCATCTCTCCTCCTCTCTCTGTCTCTCTGTCTCTATCTCTCTATCTTTCTTTTTTTCATTTGCACTTCAAAGAAGCAGCGTTCCAGCAGATCACCTATGCACCATTTTTACACATGAACCATCTCCAAACATCTCCACGGGAGCCACGGGTTCCACCAGTCTCAGAGTTTTGGTGCTTTTTTTCTCTCCACTGTGGAAATCTCTGGGAAACACTGCTGGGAACAGGAAAGAAAAAGATAGGGAGATCTCTGGAGGTCTTTGATCTTAATGGATGGAAGATGGAGTTCTCGGAGGAACCCTGCGAGGAGGCGTGTACAGAAAGTCTAAAAAAAAAAAGAAATGTTACTTTTCTTTTGATAACTAATGAAACTGAGAGGATTTGGGATTTAAAATATCAGGAGCATCCAAAACTTTATTTCAACCTGAATAAGTATTTAACACTAAAAATGTTTGTATATAAATTCAGTACAGAATTATACAAGATTTCCAGCTAGCTAAAATGCTACCTGCTAGCGACTTTTTAAAGGAGCAGTTTGTAATTTTGTGAGTTTTTTTTTTTTCTTTTGCTGTGCATCGAATCTGGTCTTAGATTCTTCTTGTCTGGCTTTTGTTTACATTTTTCTGTGGCTTGTGTGTTGGCTCCGCCCCCACATTGGAACACATCTTGGACCCTTTCTTTGCGGTGTGTGTGTGTGTGTGTGTATGGGTGTGTGTGTGTTGCGGGTTTGGTACATACAAGGTTTAATGAAAACGTCTCATTTCAATGATATTGTAATTGCACACCACTTTACAGACAGCAGGGGGCGACAAACTGCACCTTTAACTTGATGCTATCATGTTAAATTGCTGCTTTTTTTTTGTTGAATATTAAACTATTTAACTTTATATATTTTAGCAGTTGTGACTTAATATTTCCGGTGGGCGGAGCTTAAGTTAAACGTAACAACTCGATTGGAAGCAAGGTCATGTGACTTTATCTTAGGCCCTTCTTTAACCTTTTGTTAAACTTCTGTAACTGTTTTGTTGTTTCATCCCGACGTAGCTTTTTGGCTAGCGTTTGGCTACCGGTTTTGGCTACCAGTTTTGATTACACGACATACCAGCATTAGCGTTTCGCATTTAGCACGTACCGTTAGCATGTTTCTTTACAAGCCAGCTTGCTGACGTTATGTAGCTGTTACATTGTAAAATGAAATCCAGTAGCTTGTAGCTGTCATGTGAGCAAGCTGATCAAATAGGCTGCTCATAGCTTAAGCTCCGCCCCCTATCGATGCAGAATTGCGTGAGAGTCGCAGAAAAACCTTAGCAGGTTTCTGAAAGTCTTGCTCAATTAATAATTGTCTCAAATCCGTCTCCTTTCATTGGTTCTTGCACTTAAGCCAATCAGAGAGCTGTGTGCTGGGGGCGGGGTTAAAGTCGCACAAGACTTTAACGAGAGCAGGACGTCCTGCGCGGAGTGACGCATTTACAGTTAGCTTTAATCACCGGATGCTTTATTTCAAGTCTGGACTTTGTTCGTTTGTTTTTGTTGTTTGTTTGCCTGTAACTGAAACTTCTCCCAAGCCGAAGCGATGTAGCTGAAGCGCCAGAGCGTGAACGGCGATGCGAGTGGACATCTGTTACAGAGACGCTGATTAGCGGAGAAACAGAAGCAGAAGGTTTAGCGAATCGAAGCCCAAACCCTTTACTGCGCCGTTGTTCGCTAATTAGACATTCTCTGCGCCCTTACATCATATAATGTGCAGCTATAATTAGCTCCCTTGCTAACCCAGCTAGTTCTCCAGTGTTGTATCTGGCTCATGTGTACAAGTGTGTCTCATACAGATCATGACCGTTAGTTCGGCAGTGACGAAACAGGGGGCACTTTAAAACCCGGGACTGAGTGAATGAAAGTACGAACGCAAACGAGGTGATCACATGATCAAAACGCAGATTCAGTTGTCTGTCATCAGAGGAAAAAGACTTTTAATTTGTAGAGAAAGAGAACTGCCCTGGGATTAAAGCCATCGTACGGAAGAAAGCGCCCTAGTCATGTGACCATCAGAATAACTTTGACTCAAAGCACGCATTAATGCGGATTACGTCGCTTTGATCAGCTGCGACACGTTTAGAGAGCGACCGCGGAAAATGTCTCAACACAATGGACGTCTTTTTTTTTTTTTTTTTCCCCCCTCAGAGAAACGTGACGGAGGTTTTACAGTGCAGTTGGACTGAAAAGTGATAAAAGGTGAAAAAATAAATGGATTTTGGAATTCGAGGGGTTTGAGTGGGTCACGAGAAGCCTTAAAGGTCACTGGTGAGATACAGCCGACCAATCAGAATCGAGGATTCGAATCCGACGCTGTGTTTATGTAAAACTGAGACTGAACTGCGCTTCGGGAAAAATCCAAACAAGTAAAGCAGTTATTTTAGATTGTGCTCACTTTATCGTAAAGGTTTCATTTGTTTGTTTGTTTGTTTTACATGGTCTGGATTGTTTTTGCTTGTTTGTTTTTAAAACCTTCCTGGGTGACCTGAGTTTGCAGCACTGTTTCACAACCATGTGGTGATGAGTTTATTCTTCTTAGCGCGGCGCTTGACGTACAAACTTTGACCGCGTTCGTCTTCTTTCTCTTGATGCAGCTCAAAGCAACACTGTTACTGTTCAGATCTTTTTTATTAATTATTTCCTCTATAAGAATCTGTTTATGCAGAGTTTTTTTTTTTTTTTTCTTTTTCCTGTGTGTTAAACTGCATGCATGACGATTACAGAAAGTCTGAGATGACGTTAGGCAGTTGACCGACGTTACACGTTTTGTACAAACAAGTGATGAGAAAATGTTCTGAGAGCAAACGAAGTGATGTTAAACACTGACGTGGGTCAAATATTTTCACGTGTAAAAACTGAGAAGCCAAAAAGAAGCTTTAATCTGATGTTTGTTTTTTTGTTTTTTGTTTTTTTTGTCAATAAAAGTGAGACTTTATGAAAAAGCTGGTATTATATGTCAAATAAAAGCCGTCTGAACTGCTGTGTGTGTGTGTGTGAGAGAGAGTGAGATCTATGATTCTTCACTTCATTTAAAAGAATGTTTTGCTCGTAGAAATAAAGGGCTGAGAAATACCTTTAAAATAATCTTGAATCAGTTACGTTAAAAGATTGCGATTCTAAATCATTTCAATATGAATTATTACAGCGGTACCTCGGCATATGAACGGCTCCACGAATTTTTGCCTTAAGAACAGAAATTTGCCTCTACGATTTTGGCATATGAGTAAACGAACTGAACCGAACATCTGCTACTGTAAGTTGCACATACTGTACGTCCAGGAGCCGTTTAAAACTCATTTGCGTCAGTAGAAAGGCAAGTGAAGCAAGGTTACATATATTTTGTGGGTTTTTTGCATTTTGTGCAAGATTTAGTGAAGACATACAGTAGCACCGCGGGTCCCGAGAATGTTATCAAGGACGGTAGCGAGAAGAAATGGGATTCACTTTCAGTTTAGTTTTTAAAGCAGCCAGTGCCGAGAGGAATCATAAATTAAGGTTAAGTGAGGTTTAATGTCTATTTATTTCATATTTTACTTTATTTACATGTTTTTTTCTAAATGTTTTGAGTGTTTTATATGCAAAAATATGATTATAGTGTTGGAATTTGGTAATATTGGTGATATTTTTGGGTGGCTAGAACGGATTATCTGCATTTACATTATTTCCTATGGGACAATGTGTTTCACAATACAAAATTTCGCCTTAAGAACTCTATTACGTTATTACTTAATATATTCACTGCCCATACAAAATAAACCAACTGGATGTAACTAAGCAAACCAACTGCCATTGAATAATTATTGCTGCATTCATTGAATTGAATAATTGAACTGCAACAAGTTATTTAACCCTTAAAGTTAATTGGGACTAAACAGCTGTGTCCATAAAAAAACCACTTGTTTAGACTCATTCGAAAAAAGGCTTCAGTTTACTAGGGAGCATAAAGACTGGACTTTGGAGCCACGGAAAAAGGTCATGTGACCTGATGAGTCCAGATTGAGCCTATTCCCGAGTGATGGGCGTGTCAGAATAGAGGTAGAGTATACGAAAGTTCAATCACGTCAAGCCATGGATCTTGGCATGACATGAAGATCAAACTTGACCTCCTTAATCTACTCTTAAGAATTTGGATCAAGTCTACGGAAGAGGGATTTTTTTCCACCCAAACATAAAGACTAACCCCCTTCTTATGATTTTTTGGGCAACAGATTAAGGAGGTTGAGACTAAGCCAGAATTCTTGAGCCGAGATCAGAGGCTCTGATGTTCTCTGTCATTTCAACAAATATGGAACGGGAGTTCTGTCTAAAAAGATTTTCATTTCACTCATCGTCTATACCGCTTTATCCTGTATTCAGGGTCGTGGGGGCGGAGCCTATCCCAGGAGACTTAGGGCACGAGGGAGGGTACACCCTGGACAGGGTGCCAATCCATCGCAGGGCACACACACACACACACACACACACCCATTCACACGCTACGGGCAATTTGGGAACGTCAATTAGCCTAATTTGCATATCTTTGGACTGTGGGAGGAAACCGGAGTACCCGGAGGAAACCCACCAAGCACGGGGAGAACACGCAAACTCCATGCACACAGAGACACGAATCGAACCCGGACCCTGGAGGTGCAATGCGTCTGCTAACCACTACACCATCTGATGTTACATTTTTATTAAATGTATTTTTATTCACTTTTAATGTATTCGTTTTTGTTCAATCTTGTTGGAATGACCGGAACACACTGAACATCAGAGCCTCGGATCTCAGATATGGAGAGTGACAGTAACGTCAAACTCTGATTCCTGACCCAGTTTTGACCTCCTTAATCTGTGGTGCGAATTTGGAGAAAATCGAAAAAAGTCAGATTTTTAACCCAAAAAGAAAATCCAGTAAGTTGGTCTTTGTGTTTTTTGGTGAAAAATCTGACTTCCTCGAAATCGACCCAAACTCACAGCACACATTGAGGGGGTCGAGACTAAGACAGGGATACCAGTTTGACGTTCCTATCACGCTCAGGACATTCCTATGATGCCGAGATCCGAGGCTCTGATGTTCCGCACGTTCCTCTGAATCCTAAACCCCAGACTCTGAGAATCGCTAAAGTTACAGTTACAATATATTTTGAGTTTCTGTGACACCATCAGTTAGTAAAAAACTAACTCTGTTTACGAGTTCACCCTGGTGCAGTGTGTGTGTGTGTGTGTGTGTGACAGAACCCACGTGGCGTTTCAGTTTTGTTATCCTGTCTGTTATTTACATTGTAAGGGCGTGACCTAAAGTTTAAAGGCGGAGCCTCTACAGTAAATGTGATTACATTTCCTCAGGTCAGTCTAGTCGTATGCGGCCCAAAGTTTCTTCAGGTTCTTCAGGACAATTCTGTAAACAAAGCCACTGATTTTTCACACTCATTAGAATAGATTTATAGAGGGGGCCGAAACCCCGGCCACTGGGTGCAGCGTCGGTTCCGAACCCGGATAAAATGGGAGGGTTTCATCAGGACGGCTGTCCGGCGTCACATCTGTGTAGAGCTGTTGTGTGGATCGGACGGTCTTAACATCAGATCCTGTTTTACTCTCGACCTCCTCAATCTGTGCTGTGAATTTTGCTCGATTGTGAGGAAGTCAGATTTTTCACCAAAAAAAAAAAAAAAAGCACAAAGACTAACTCTAACCCCTTACTGAGTTTTCCGTTCCCATCGCGTTCCAAAGTCGAGATCCGAGGCTCTGATGCTCAGGGTGTCCCGGTCATTCCAACAAATATGAAACTCGATTTGTGTCTCACAAGATTCAACAAAAATAAATAAACTTAAAGTGAATAAAAATACATTTAATAAAACCAAAAATGCAACAATAAATGGACCAAATTTGTTTTTAATTTCTTCTTCTGACACAAATATACTGCATGGCCAATGAGGACGCAGCGCTGTAAGCCCCGCCCACACAATATGTTTGCATCAGAAGGAAAAAACTGAAACTCAGCAGTAAAATGAAAATGTTCATTGATGTTCAAAAAATGATTTTTGTTTTTAAATGACTTTTATTCATGTTTATTTATTTTTGTTCAATCTCTCGAGAATGACCGGAACACACTGAACATCAGAGCCTCGGATCTCGGCTCTGGAGTGTCGTGGGAACGTCAAACTCTGATTCCTGTCCCAGTCTCGACCTCCTTAATCTGTGGTGTGAATTTGGAGAAAATCGGAAAAAGTCTGATTTTTCACCCAAAAAGAAAAACCAGTAAGGGGTTAGTCTTTGTGTTTTTGGTGAAAAATCCGACTTCTTCAAAATAAACCCAAATTCACAGCACACGTTAAGGAGGTCGAGACCAGGACAGGAATCCAAATTTGAGCTTCACGTCACGATCTGAGGCCGAGATCTGAGGATCTGACTTCAGTCAATTTAAAAGTGAATTAAAAATAGTTCAAAACCAAAACTCTAACTTTCAATGAGGGAAAAAAAGAAAAAGTTTTAATTTTTGCTGCCGAGGTTTCTGACAGAAACATGTGGTGTGGGCGGGGCTTACAGTGTTTACATCAGAAAGACAAACGGAAGACAAACGGAAATCTCAGCATCCAGGATTATTTAATAAATGTTATTCATACTTTAATAAATTTGATGAATGGAAAGCAGACTTTTAAAGGTTGATTTTCTATAACAAACATTAAAAAAATAAATAAAAAGACATCTTTAATCTTTAAAAGAGGTTTTTATTCACAAATCTTCTACAACAGTCTGAAAACAGTCTCGGCTCCTTCATCAAGTTTTCAGAGAAACACAACATTATGTTTATCTGCCATGGGCAACGTTTTCACACACACATACACAGACTTATGTAATTCCACCTGTGTGTGTGTGTGCGTATGTGTGTGTGTCAGAATTTTGGGATTGCTTTTTCAGAAGGAAATGTCGTGTCCAAAGTAAGAGACCGAGTTAGACTTGGTGCTGATTAGAGTCGGGCGATCGTGAATCAGAGACACAATTAATAACTTTTGAATGGCACGAACATTTTTTTGGGAAAAAAAAAAAAAAAAAAAAATCACAAGACATTAAAACGTGTGAAATGGAAGAACGATAAAGTAGTGAAATAATTTTTTGGCGAATCGCTACATAACTGAGCGATGAAATTTTATAGGACTTTCCCAGTCAGCATTGATCAACGTGACTCCGCCCGCATCCAGGCCCCGCCCACTTACAATTAACTTTATGAACGAACTAGTTTAACATCACCGGTATGTGATGATTCATGTGTGTGTGTATGTGTGTGTGTTTGAGTGACGTTAATGAATTATTAGCTAATTTTTTTTTTTTGCTCGACTCAGTGGAACTACAGACTAAAACATAAATATTCGTAAAGCGATTTCTGAAGTTTGGTCTCATGATGACGCAGCACACATGGTTCGTAACGTTACCATGTTACCTTGCCATCTTTAATCGTAAGAGTTTTTTCTCTCAATTGTTTAAGGTTTCGCTCTGCGATTCGAAAGTGCTTATGTTAATATTGCGTGTTAAATATTTGCGACGTGTTCGTGTATGACCGACTATCAGCTCACGCGGCTGACCGGTGACGAGTGAAAGCTGTTAGACTATATTTCCATGGCAACCAGTTAGCTTGGCAAGACTCAGTCGATATAATAAATTATCTAAAATGAAAAAACTCACACTGATAATAACTATAATAATAATAATAATAATGACGACAATGACAACAATAAAAGTCTCCTGCAGAGCAGTATGTGTAAACTTGGCTAACAGCCGGAAGAGCGACAGAACCCCAACGTGACATCAAAGTGCAAGAAGAGCAGCTGAGAAGTGCGTGCGTGCGTGCGTGCGTGCGTGTGTGTGTGTCATCCTGATGTTTATAACACACCCTCGTCCAATTCCACCAAGTTTTACAGCTTGAAATCTGTACCTTACCTACATTCGAAAAAAAATATTAAAAATTGTCATTACGGAGATTTTTTTTTTAAACAAGAAAAAAAAAAAAACACTTTCAATATTAAAAACAAAAATCTAGAAAAAAACAAGCACTAGATCTGACGGCCAACAACAACGACAATTACTTTCTAATTGAATTACAGAACCGCCCGCTCACATGAGCAAACAATTTATTGCTTAAGGTTTGTGATGTGGAGCTTCAACTTATGATTAAATCAAAAGGTTTAAACTCTGCTAAAGTGTGAATACACACAAAGTAACAAACTTAAACTTAAAATAACACTACGTTCAGCATACTTCGTGAGAAGACGACACCTGGGAGTGTTTTTGCAGGAAAAAGAAAGAACCTTTACGACTTTATGTAGCCGTCACGTACAGGTGCTCCAGTCCTGCAGGTGGCGCTCTAAGACAATCTAAGACAGAAAAATCAAAGAGCGAAATTTCTGCTTGAGGACTTTTTGATCCACTGTGTCTGGTTCGTGGAGGTCAACCGGAGGTCGTCTGAGGATGAAGGTGTGGACCAGTGGAAGTGGACGTGGGTGCTTAGAAAAACGGTTCAGAAAGAAGAGATTGCGCAGTATTAAATGCGAACGCAGCAGTGCTTTCAAGCTTTGTGTGTGTGTGTGTGTGTGTGTGTGTGTTGTAATCATTTGTGTTTGCGTGAACGCGGATTACGGCTTTGGCGTGCGGTTAAACCCGTGTCTCTCCGTGCAGCAAATCGGCGTTAGGACGTACAAACGAGTTTATAAAACCAGCAGCGGACAGAAAAGCGTTTTTGCATAGTCGAGTCAGTTGAGCGTCAGAGTTACAGCAGACTTTGTGCTATTAAACAGCAGGATAAAGAACCGCGCACCGCCTCGCGCACCGCCTCGCGCAGCTCCACTTTGGTATCGATGCAGAAGTGCGACACAGTTTACAGCATGTGACTTCATTCATTTAATCCCTTTGTGTAACAAGTCACTCTGTGTGTGTGTGTGTGTGTGTGTGTGTGTGTGTGTGTGTGTGTGTGTGTTTTTCCTCCGGATGGTGGACTGTGTGGTCCACCAGTGTGGTTCTGGTGTGAAAGTGTGACGTTTTCTCCCAAACTCTGTAACAGCAGCGTGTCGGAGTGTGAGGTCACGGTGCATCAGTCAGGGTGAAGATCAGACCTACTGAGGAGAGAAGAGACAGAGAACACGACCTCAACAACACGTTCACTCTGATCTCTAACCGCCGGCATCGTTCGTTATCCAAATGTATCATCAACGGTTTATTTACAGTATGTATTGTAACTGAGTGTGTTACGAGAGGTGTGTGACACTGACATGTGATTGGTCGAGCACCAGCCAGCGCTCAGTGACCGTCTGTGCGTCCTGCCCGCTTAAGGGCTCTCGGAGACGAACTCTGACCTCTAAACGACCTCCTGTGGGCTTCCGGCCATCCATCACCTAAATTGTGCACGCACACACACACACACACACACACACACACACACACACACACACAGAGAGAAAGAGAGAGAGAGAGAGAGAGAGAGAGAACATCAACGCTGTGGGTATTTAGTGAATCAATCAGTGAGTCACTTAATGAGTTGAGGAGTCAGTGAATGGGTCAGTGAGTCTGTTATGGAGTTAGTGAGTCTTGGGTGAATAAGTTGAATGACTGATAAGTATCAATGAATCAATTAAACTGAATCAATTAAGTTCATAGGTTAAGTGGGTCAGACAGTCAGTGATGAAATCATTGAGTCAGAGAATCAGTCAATAAAAGAGTGAGTCAGAGTGTCAGTGAATCAGTCAGTAAATAAGTGAGTCAGTGAATTAGTCAGTAAAAGTGTGAGTCAGTGAATCAGTCAGTAAAAGACTGAGTCAGAGTCAGTGAATCAGTCAGTAAAAGAGTGAGTCAGAGTCAGTGAATCAGTCAGTAAATGAGTGAGTCAGAGTCAGTGAATCAGTCAGTAAAAGAGTGAGTCAGAGTGTCAGTGAATCAGTCAGTAAAAGACTGAGTCAGAGTGTCAGTGAATCAGTCAGTAAAAGACTGAGTCAGAGTCAGTGAATCAGTCAGTAAAAGAGTGAGTCAGAGTCAGTGAA
>JAOTRS010000022.1:633269-644405 GCA_028565755.1 Dinotopterus cunningtoni
GGATTTACACAGTGCGGGTCAAAATGACCCGCAACATAACCAATGTAATTTTTTTTCAACATAATATGAGGGTTAAGAAAAAAATCCATATAAATATATAAAATATGATACTGTTTCTGGAAAGTTCCATTCATCAATCACTACAAATGTATTTCAATTATTACGCAACTGAATAATGCGAGTGAGACAATTGTGTTTGAATGAAACAAGAGTGGATATATTTTTTCTCCCAGACCACACACACACACACACACACATATACACACACACACACAATATTTATTCCTGCAGAGTGTGAAAGTAACCATGCTGTCACACACACTCTATCATGGAAACAGGCCAAAGGGAAGTAGAAAGCGGGGGGTGTGATGAGCGGCGCTAAACATTTCACTGTTTGTGGTTTATCTTAGGGACGCTCGGGCAGCTGGAGCGCTCCAAGAGCCGCATGGGGACGTTTGCAGAGGCGGGAGCTGCTGCAGCCGAGGGCTCGCAGGACGACGGGTGAGAAATCTGTAAATTAGGACGGAGGTCGAGCCGCTTTGACCTTGACCCCTCCTGGAGCATATGAGTGTGTGTGTGTGTGTGTGTGTGTGTGTGTGTGCGTGCACTGGAGTGGATGAGCAGAAAATGTAAAAGCACTACACAATAACAGGTTGTTTATTCCTGAAATCTTCTCCAGGCATCCTGTCCATGTGTGTGTGTGTGTGTGTGTGTGTGTGTGTGTGTGTGTGTGTGTGTGTTAAACCTACACCACACCACAGTTCTGCTCTCTGATTGGTCAGATTAAGTCTGACCAATATAACATAAACCTGCTCTGACAACACAGTGGGTTTATATTAACACGCTCGCTCTGATATGTTATGGTTTCTATAGTAACAGTTCGTTCACTGGAATGCGTATGAAGTTTTCTGTAAGGAGATCTATGTGTTATGTTTATAGAAGGAGTCTGCAGTAGCACCACTGGAGAGGTGAAGCCCAGCCCAAACTTTAGGCTTGTGGTGTCTCACTCACTCACTCACTCACTCACTCACTCATCGTCATTACCGCTTTATCCTGTATTCAGAGTTGCAGGGACCTGGCGTCTATCCCAGGAGACTTAGGGCACGAGGCAGGGGTACACCCTGGACAGGGTGCCAATGCATCGCAGGGCACACACACACACACACACACACACACACACACACACTCACACACTATGGGGAATTTGGGAACGCCAATTAACCTAACCTGCATGTCTTTGGACTGTGGGAGGAAACCGGAGTACCCGGAGGAAACCCACCAAGAACAGGGAGAACATGCAGACTTCATGCACACAGAGACCCTGGAGGTGCAAGGCGACAGTGCTAACCACTACACCACCGTGCCGCTCCTTGTGGGGTCTCTGTAAATGAGTGTTCATAGCTGCTATAAAGTAAGTGACAAAAGGCACCGACCTGCTTCAAAGACGCTCACAGCATTAAATGGCTACAAAGTGTGTCATTGTTTAATAAATGAAAATTGTAATCATGGACAAACTGTGAATGTTCAGGTTGAAGTTTAAGACAGCTTTTATAGTCATTTTAACCACATACAGTTCAGTCACAGTGACACGAAACAACGTTCCTCCTGGACAGGGGCTACATACAACATAAATTAATAACATAAATTAACAAAACTAACTAGCTAACTAAGACACCTAATTACCTGAGACAAAACAGATTAACACTATAAATTAACAAAAAATTATCTGAGTACAATACGAAAGACAGCAATAAACAACATAAAGTGCACGTGCAAATGTCCAAACAAGAGCGACGACAGCATGACACAATGCGATGCTCACTGCAGTGATTTAAGAGGCTTTTTTAATTATGGTTTTATAGCAAAATAATCAACTTCACTTCAAAATAATCAAAACGCATGCAGAAATCTGATTGGTCAGACGGCAGCCACGTTACAATGTGAAAATCAGAGTAAATGCATTTCACAGCTGTATGAGATTCATTACTGGTGATGGAAACATGATGTTTAAACACGTGGTGTAAGTGAGAGCAGAGCTGTAGTTTTGATTGTACTGATGACGCTTTAGTAGATCATCTGCATTGGTTTTAATTGTAAAATGTTGTCAGATTGTTACCTTTCTCAGGAATTGTCACACACACACACACACACACACACACACACACACACACACACACACACACACACTCATGCATTACATTTTCTCTCTGGTGATTTTCCTCCTCTCTCTCTCGATATGGCCGCGTCTCCGGAGCCTGCATGTAATTAGATTCTGATTTCCAGCAGCACGCAGTTGTGAGTGTGTGTCTCGCTAGCAAACGGCACCATCATAACTAAGGCTTTGATGGCTGTTTTGTATTAAACTCATATTTTTTTTTCTTGTTCTGTAGTCTGTGGGCGTTCATCAGTGCATATCGCGTCACTTAGTGTAACATGTTGGATGAGAGTTCACAAGGAGTTCAGGAAAAATATCGTCACTGTTTATTCCTCAGTATGATCTGTGTATACCGATACTTCAGAAAAATGTATTTTAAAAGGGGGCGTGGCCTGTGTTCCCATCAATCACAATAAACGAGACATGTTCGGTGTCTCTTAGTCAATTTTCTAGGATAATAAAACTTCACTATATTACTATGACAACTTCACTAACACAGTAAGACATTAGTTAATATAATACATTGCATAATGTAAAGTAGTACTATAACAGTATTAAAATACATAGTACAGTACAATATAAAACACACTGCTGTTATTTCACACCTAAAATCTTAAAATTCATGGAGTTTATAGTTTAGAAAACCCAAAGGTGGTGAAAAGGCTGAGTTAAATGAACCTGATCATCAGACGAGCATATGAATCTAGGACACGGCACTAACCTGGAGACCTCACACTACTCTTACACAAGAGAGATAAAGAGAGAAAGAGATAGCATATATGTTTAACTACAAATGTTACATATATGTACGCCTGTGCGTGTGAGTGTGTGTGTGTGTGTGTGTGTGTGTATATATATATATATATGTATAACCTCCTATCTTGCTTTTCAAGCAGCATAAATGACACTATCATGGAGAGCAGTGGTGTATGTCACCATGACAACCACATCCTCAGCATCTTTGCTGCTGAAAAGAGTGCAGTATGCTCGCACAGAGGACACGGTCAGTGTTTAGCGCTTATCTTTACGCTTGTGTCAAGGGTAAACCAGAGCAAATATTTTATTTGTTGGACCTTTATGAAAGAAACAACCCATGTGGTTTGCAGGAATTTTACAACAGACGTGTTCTGAATGCATCCATCCATCCATCCATCCATCCATCCATCCATTTAGCTCTGTGATCATGGAGACTGCATATATGGTATATACAGAGATGCCCAGACCTCTTTCCTCAAAGCCACATCCTTTAGCTCTTCCATGTGGCGGCTAGACAAGAGATATTCTTATCACTTTGTCCTTAGTCTTCCCCCCAGGGTCTTCTTCCGAAGGGACATTCCCAAACCACATCAGTGGGGAGCAGAAACTCTACTTTAAATTCCTCCTGAATGTCTTAGCTCCTGACCCTGAGCTTTAAGGCCGGATCCAGCCCATTTCTGCTTCTTGTACTTTATTTGCGACATCATTCCTTCAGTCACTACCCAGAGCTTGTGAGGTGAGTGTTAAGACGTAGATCAACCAATAAATCGATACCCTTGTCCTTTCAGCTCAGTGCTCTCTTTTTACCAAGACAGACTGGTACAATGTCTGTATGCCTCCTGACTCTTCACCAATCTGTCTGTAAATCTCTCGTTCGTCTCTACGCTCAGTAATGAACCAAATACTGAGAAACTCCTCTACTTGAGGCAGTGACTCATTCCCAAACAAAATGGGGTCAACCACCATCTATTCTCTGTCTGAAAAACAGGTAGAAGTTCATTACACTTTGAAGCCAACAGGACCATATTATACCAAAATTAAAAAGATGCAATCCAAGATGGGATGCCCTTTGTCTTGTCTGTGCCTAGAAATTCTGTCTATGAAAATTGTGAATGGAATTACAGACAAAGGGAAGCCCTGGTGGAGTCCAGGTTGCCCTGGAAACAAGAATTGGTGATAATATAATGGCCAATAATGATGGGCCAATCAACCTATTCTCCCAAAGCTCCCTCCAGAGACATGGTCGAACTTATTTTCCAAGCACCGACAACAAATGTAGAATGACTGGCCATACTTCAAAGAGTTCTTCCTGATTCAATCATAGGCTTTGCCAGTGAAAACTCTGCCAAAGGGAACAGTTGATGATCTCCTGGATAGCATCCTCTACTACATGCTTTTAGCAAACCCTCGCTACACACTGATCCCCGTTAGCTCTGTCTGGCATTTTTTCCCACCATCTGACCAAGCACACATAAACCAAACTACCGGAGAGGGGATAGACTCTTTTCCACAGATGGAGAGGAAAAATAGGCAAACTCATAACCTCCCAGTTTGGTGCAGGGATGTTGGAGTTTACCTCAGTAAACTCCGGGCAAGATGGTTACACTCATTTGTCTTCATGTCAGCAGATTTCGTTCATTCAGTTAATTGCCACAAAATCAATGGTCACTTTCTTTAAACTGACTAGCTCAAACTCCTTCAGTAGGACTGACAGAAGCCTTGAAATGCCTTATTGATTTGTATCACTATTTGGTTTTTGACTCTTTGGTTTTGCTTAGTCCTGGTCTTTGGGACTTTCAGATAGTACGGGTCTTTAGGACTTGCAAACCGGTCTTATTGGTTAGTCCCAGTATTTATGGCTCAGACTCTTGGTTAGTCCCAGTATTTATGGCTCTGACTCTTGGCTAGTCCCAGTATGTATTGCTCAGACTCTTGGTTAGTCCCAGTATGTATGGCTCAGACTCTTGGCTAGTCCCAGTATTTATGGTTTAGACTGTTGGTTAGTCCCAGTATGTATGGCTCTGACTCTTGGCTAGTCCCAGTATGTATGGCTCAGACTCTTGGCTAGTCCCAGTATGTATGGCTCAGACTCTTGGTTAGTCTCAGTATTTATGGCTCAGACTCTTGGCTAGTCCCAGTATGTATGGCTCAGACTCTTGGTTAGTACCAGTATTTATGGCTCAGACTCTTGGCTAGTCCCAGTATTAATGGCTCAGACTTTTGGCTAGTCCCAGTATTTATGGCTCAGACTCTTGGTTAGTCTCAGTATTTATGGCTCAGACTCTTGGTTAGTCCCAGTATTTATGGCTCCCACTCTTACTTAGTTCCAGGATGTATGGCTCTTACTCTTCTTTAATCCCAGTTTCAGGGATCTGACCTTCAGTTAGTCCCAGTTTGTAGCGCTACAACTATCAGTTAGTACCGGACTTTTTGGATCAGACTCGCTTTTAGTCCGAATCTTTATGGCTCTGATTTTTGGTTATTCCAGGCTTTTAGGTTCTGTCTCAAAGCTAGTCCCAGTCTTCATAGTTCTGTATTTTTGTTAGATATTAAAATGTTGTCTTAAATGTGTCTATTTCTCAAATCTGAATACAACTCATCATGTATTTTCTCTTCTTTTCCCCCCAGACCCTCCACAGATGTCCCGGATATTTTGGGCAGGCGTAAAACCAAACTCTCAGACGTGGACCTTCCATAAACATCTGAAGCTGAGCACATTGACTGTTAAAATAACAAAGAGTTTTTAGTGTAATATTAATTTAATTCAGGCCTATAATTAATACCTGAGGTCAAAACCATGTTTTTTATTAGTTTATACAATGAGCTTTGCACTGTACAATATGTTACTAGGTTAAACATTAGGAAATCTTGGCCATGAGATGTTTCATCCCTCATGTTGTGTTTCATCGCCCCAGGCCGTCTCTTAGACTGCAGATAAAATGCAAATGCAACCTTTATTTAAAAAAAAAAAAAAAAAATCACAAATACATCTCTTTTACATTTCAGTCATGATCGATATGCGCAATCTTGATGAAAGTTTTAAAACTAATAATTTTGATCCGGACAGAACAGAATGATTGAGGACTTTAATAGCTTTTAAATGTGTTTAAACGAAAGGTTAAAACAAAATGCTTAATTCTTGCACGTGAGGAAAATCTACATGACTTAAAAGAGGATCACTTGTTATTTTAAATGTTTTTGGATCATTCTATGTTGTCATGAAACATTACAGACAAACGTTCTGTATAAAAACAAAACAAATACAACATGTGTCTGTGTCATGCTTCACCTCTGAGAATGTGTGTGTGTGTGTGTTTGTATGTGTGTGTATGAGAGATAGAGTAAGAAAGAATGATGAGAAGATAAGAAACCAACAACCTCACTTTTTTCATTGAACATTCACCAGCTTGGTTATGTTGGTACCAAGCATATTGGTTGTAATATTTTAAATATCGGAACTAATCGCACATTTCGTCGAGCGTTAGTCCATGATCCTAATCGTCCAGATGTTTTTGGATCATCTACCTGGAGTTGTTTGATCTCAATAAGGGAATGATTTATGCCTTCCAACCTGGCTCATGTCCAATCTGGCAACCTTGATCAGTCCAATCTGGCAACCCTGGCTGCCTCTGTGTGATCTTCTCACAGAGAAAAGCAAATGCAGCAGAGAGACACAGAGCAGAGGAACGTGCCCGAGAGCCGAGACACATCTCCAGAGCTTCCCTCCCTCTGGTTCTACCTGACCGCGCTCCTGATTTTTTTTTTTTTAGAGCTTTCAGCCCACAGGATGATGGATTTACTACACCTTATTGACATTTTATGGCTTTTCTTGGGGGGGAAAAATTAAATACCTTCAGTGAGCTGAAATGGTAAAACCTGCGATGATTATTTACTATCCACTGGGAGATGGATTAAAATACACGTTTTGAAGACTTCTGATGGAGATGTAATTGAAAAAAAAAAAGATTTTAACACAAGAATATGACCGGAATTCCTTCCTTCTTACAAGTGAGTTAATGATCCTGATCTTAATTCTAAACAAAGTCCAGAACAAATTCATGTAATTTACTAAATTTCAAGATTTTGAGTTATGAATTGTGCGTAGATCTGACTTGCTGAAACCAGCATTTCAAGATTTAAAAAAAAAAGCAAAAGAAAATGAGTATAGCAGTGAAATGAGATTAAAATGAGTGTTTGACTGTGTTTGTGTTTCTCGAGTTTCTGATGACATTGCAGCAGTTGTCATGACTAAGCTGTGACCTTGCTTTAAGAATCCTGCCTGTGATCTCTCAAGAGCTATAATTTTTACAATTTGTCACCCCATTACAGTTCACAAGAGTGTTAAGTCCAGGAGAGAGAGAGAGAGAGAGACGGATGTCTCATCTGCACCCTTCTGATTCATCACTGTAATCTTTCTATCATTTGATTACAGGTTGCCTGAAGGAAGTCACCGACCACTAACGATGGAACACTAACGAGAGACGACGTCTGAGATTACATAACGATTCCCACGATACAGAAATGGTGTGTGCTGAGAGAAACCCGGGCACCTCTGTGCCCAAAAAGGAGCCTCAAGTCCATCGTAAACGCAAATCCCGTCCTCAGGGCCTCCCGTCGCCGGCGCTATGCTGCGCGTGTGGCCTGTGCATCATGCTAGCAGGTATTAACATCACTCTAGTGGGCGCCTTCGCCTTTACCACGCTCATGCCCTCTGGTAACCCGCCTATCATCATCGGACCCGCCCTTCTGCTGGTTGCCTTCACGTTCTTCGCCGCCTGTTGTGTGTGTAGCCGCATGCCTCCTCCACACAGCTCACGTCGGGCCAAATCAGGCAACGTGGGCTTCATGCGGCACCACGGGGCAGCGTTCGAGATTGAAACGAGCGAGCACACCATTCAGGACACGACTGCCGTCCAGCTCAGTCCCACCAACTCGCCCAGCTTGTCTCACAGCTCGGAATCTGAACGGGATGCTAACGTAAACGCAAGCGCTAACATTAATGCTAATGCTAACGCACCTCCTCCGGACTACTCGCTCTTCACCATGGATGCTAACGGGCCAAATTCTGTCTCAGCAGCTTTTTCTACCACTACAGGAAGTGGAGAAACGGTCAGGCTCACGCTGCCGTCCAATGCCACTTAGGGGAGACTCTACATCCATTCTGAAATGTAAATAAAAATGATTTAGGAGTGGCAAAATGGAACTTGGGTGCTGTTAATGTAGATGTTTCATCATAAGAGCTGGAGAAATAACAAACTTGACACTGCTTGGGAAAGTCGTTAAATTTACTTTATTTTCCAGCGGCACCTAGAAGAATCCGCAAATATTTTTCGAGATGTAAATAAAATGTTTTGAGAAGGCAGTAGCAGTAGCACTTTCTATGGCGCTTTTTTGCTGTCAGAGGAATCAGTCCACCGTGGCAAGAAGGTTTCTAAGAGCATCGAGAGAATTTTGACTCCTTGAAATGGAAGAAGGCTCAGATCCAGCTATGCTAACCAGACAAGCCAGCTTCTGCCGTCGAATTCCATCTAGAGACTCCATGGACGTCCACTGAGATGTAAATAGTATGCTGTTCATCATGATTGTATTAAGCGGTACCTCTTTGGAAGCTAATGCCAAAGTGAATTCTAGCTTAAATATGCCTTCTCCAGACTCTCTTGCTAATCAGTGTAGCTTGGCATTGACTACTTTTGTACACAAGAAGCAGAAACGTGGTCGGATCCACTTTATGTCCTGATGTCACCTCGGAGTTGGATAACCGTACTGCATTAGCGGAGACGAGTTAGCACCTTTTGAAAAAGGTCCTGCTTTTTGGGAAGCCGATGCTCTATAGAGAAACGTATTAAGGGCTTTTGAGACTCCAAACTCCAAATGGATGGATGTGTGTGAATCACTGTGTCTTGTGTTTCACACTTTCGCACTCTGCCACTGTTACTCAGATTATTCACAGTTATGGCGCTAACAAAGAGACAGAATCTGCTGTCGCGCCAAGATGTCTTTGCAGACGAAGCAGAGAAATATGGAGTGTGATGTGATGTGATGTTACACAGACTGAAAGCAAATATGGACCTTTTCACTTTTCAGGGACAAAGTTTGTTTTCGCATTTCTATTTAAAAAAAAAAAGTGTTGTATAGTGTCACACTGATGCACTGCCATTTTGTAATGGGGGGGCGGAGTCAAAATCATTAAGCTTTTTAAGTATTGCAAATGCGATTGTTAAAAAAAAAAAGGTCCAATTCAGATGACCATCATAAAGTTGTAGTATTAGTAGTGTTATCAGTAAATGAAAGTCAGTTATGCTGACAGGTTGGTGCGAGTGGGGCAGCAGGGCAGAGGGGCAGAGGCACAGAGGGGGTTATATGTAAAACTCATAAAAAACTTTTGTATAATGATCAGAAATACAGGGAAGAAAAAAGATTCAGTAAGTAAAAAAAGAAAAAAAAAGAGACGCATTTCTTTCTGGTTGTGCGAGAGCACCTGGCTCATACGCTTTAAAACCACGCCCTCCAGGACACATGAAACATCAACATGCTAACGAAATGTTAAACACCCCGTTCCCTTCTGGTCCTGATTATACAGACACTTCCAAATACAGCCAGCAAATTTATTCCCTAATCAATAAGGGCTAGAAATCACTGCTTTTACTGACCGCTCCAGAAATATTGGCATACTTAGTTCTAAAGAAACATCTGAGTTAAAAACAAACAAAAATAAATTTTACTCTTACAAGTCAGTTTATTATCTTATCTAATCTTCTGCATGTTTAATGATTACCATAATCACCTTCCTGTCTCACTCACTCACTCATCGTCTATTCCGCTTTATCATGTATTTAGGGTCGCGGGGGGCCTGGAGCCTATCCCAGGAGATTTAGGGCACAAGGCGGGGTACATCCTAGACACGGTGCCAATCTATTGCAGGGCACTGCAATAGATTGGCACCCAATATATACACACTCCGGGCAATTTAGGAACGCCAATTAGCCTAATCTCCATGTCTTTGGACTCTGGGAGGAAACCAGAGTACCTGGAGGAAACCTGACAAGCACAGGGAGAGCATGCAAACCCCATGCACACAGAGGCAGGAATTGAACCTGGACTGTAAAGGTGCGAGGCAAAGTGCTAACTACTACGCCACCATGCCGCCACCTTCCTGTCTCAGACAACTCAGGTCAACTTTTTTTTTTAAAGAGAAAAATATAAATACTAGGAACATGCTTAAGTTATTCTAGCACTTTTGCTCATAAAGTCATTTCTTGGGTGCCAAAAAACCACTATTTTGTTAGAAAGTGTAGTTTACTTGAATATAAAATCTACTTAAATGAAACAAATAAATCATTTGAAACCCCCTTTTTTTGTCAATACTCCTGGAGCTGAGTCAAAATCAAAAGACATCTGTATTTGACATTTAAAAAATTACTAGAATTAAAGATGTCCATGTGTTATTGCATCATAAAAGACAACAACCAATGAGGTTGTAGTATGTAAATAAAAAGCCTTTGACTATTGTAAGGAAAGTGGGCGGGGCATATCATGTTACGAGTGATTATTTTTTTTAATTTTACATATTTCTGTTCTAAAAGATTATGCACTGATTTTATTTTATTTTACTGCTACATGAATTTATTTTCTACAGATATTCCCCCTGCTGTTTTATCCATCGTGCCATATTTTGTATTTATTCCTTCCACCAAATTGTTGCGATGCATTTCGAAAGTGATTTTCCATCCTGCACTCGTTCAACACAGGTCACCACACACGACTTTTCCACAATACTCATCACAAAAAGGGCATCCGCTCATTACTGTAATTATTCAGGAAAGATAAAGTGGCTAATGGAAAATAACATAATGACACAACAAGTATGTGTGTGTGTGTGTGTGTGTGTGTGTGTGTTCAGTTGCAACAAACAAAATACAAAAGGGGCTGATCTACTAAACATACAGCGTTAAAATTTTATTAATCAGCGTCCTGATATTTAACGCCATTCAGTTACCGGTGAGACTTTGTGCATTTTTTTTGTGCATTTAATTTTTCAAATTCACACACACAGTCATACACAGTACGATATGCAGTGAAATGCTTATACGACTGCCTGTGACCTTAAAAATAAAAGATTATTAATAGGAAATAAATAAAAAAAGTAAAAAAAAAAAAAAGAGTAGAAAATAAATTTAGCTAGGCTAAGAATAAGAATAATATATCTATAAAGACAGAACATACAA
>JAOTRS010000022.1:828455-838657 GCA_028565755.1 Dinotopterus cunningtoni
TAATGTTTATCAGTACATTACAGAAAATAATGAACTTTATCACAATATGCTAATTTATTGAGAAGGACCTGTATTATGAATGAACTTATCATAAGCAAAGCATGAAAAACAGCGCCCTCTGTAGGCCGCCTGTAAAAAAAAAACACAATACTACTGTCAGTCAACATGGGTCCTACAGAAAATAAGGTTTTTATGCAACTTATGTATCGGCAGTCTAGAGTTTTATATACCTTCTAAAAACAGGCAGTCAGTCAGACAGAGATGGACAGATAGATGAACAGTAATCAGTCTTACCGTTATCACGTCCCCTGCTTTAATGTTAAGGCTCGTCAGGTCGTAGTTGTTGCAGTAATCCTTAAGAGCCCTGACCTGCAGAGCTGCAGATGCATCTACACAAATACCCACGACCCACCCACACACACACACACACACACACACACACAAACAAAAGACAAACATAGGTATTATCAGCACCTCACACATTACTGTCACACTTTGCTTTTATTCCTCAGTACAGAATAATTCCACAGCCAACCTCCTCACGGTAAAAACACTTCAGCTTTATCTGTTCATTTGTGTAATTTGTACAATAGTGCATTTAAATAAAACGGGAACTTTTGATGAACTTTCTCATGAATGAAGGAATAAAAGCTGTTTGACATTTACAGAAGACTTCAAGCACAGTCCGGGTGACGAGACGCTTAGCTGCTATAAGATGGTGCAAAGGTTTCAAATGAGGCCATTATACTGTATGTACATGGTTACGATCGTAGCTGAAGCGTCTCGGAGCCCACTGCAGGTGTTCCTGTGAACATTTAGCCTGAGCATTAGGAGACTGTCTATGGGAACAATCATTCACCAACACCACCAACATTACAGAAACTCGTCTGGAAGTTATTGCCATGTCTGCTGTATAGTCCTGACCTCTTTCCAAGCCATTTCCACATGTTAAAGGAGTTTCAGGGAGGCCAGCGTTTCAGACATGAAGCAGGCAGTCCGATCATGAGTAAACTTTCGACCTTATTGGTATCCAAGCACTAGTGAGACACTGGGATAAGTGCATTAATGTAGCAGGGGGTTATATAGAAAAATACAGGGCTTTTTTTAACTTTTACAATCTGTGTTTCTGCATGGTCAAAAGTCCTGGTTTGACTTGAACACTCCTTATATGTACTTAAATAAGGCAATTTGTGCTAAGTCTATAAACTCCTCCAAACGCATTTCAGAAGGACCAAAATAATCCACCCAAGTCTATAATACACTTTACTCCACAAATGCACATCATAATCTGCTTTAAACTTTTATTTAAAGCAAATATTTTAATGATAATGATGGCAAAAATGAAATCATTAACAGATCATTTTCTTTAAAACATTTGGGATCCAGTGATACCTGAAGCACCTGAGGGCCGATAACTGAGCACCCCAAGACCATTTTCGGCTGCACTCCTGTCAGCCAAGGACAGAAATCTGAAGCTACAGTGGGTACAGGGTCACACAAACTGGATGGTTTACGGTATAGATTCCAATCTATATTTATTCAGTTTTCATCCAGAAGGTTCGACATGTTGTGATGCTCTGAGATGCTTTTCTGCTCAGCAAAAAGTAGTGATTTTAAGTTGAAGTAGACTTCCTGTCAGCTCAAAACAGTCTAGCCGTTCTCCCTTATTAATAAGGCATTGTATCTTTGCATCATTTTTTTTAAAGTTTCTATAACACTTAAACCGTAGCCTGTCTGGCACCATGCCAGGTTTAAAGTCAATGAGATCACTTTTTTTTTTTGTGACCATTAACTGAATTTTTTGACATGATTTTATGAATTTGTGTTTTTAATTAATCTGCTGTGATATGATTGGCTGATCCTTCAGTATAACCTTCAGATAATTAACCACAAAGATGTTTTCATAAACTTCCTAACCAAGGTAGCCAAAACTTTTGGAGATTACTGAGTGGTATCATTTATTAGTCTAAAAGACTAAACAAGCATAAGCTGAGAAAACTGTTTGACGTACGGGGAAACAAAAAACACATCCGTACCTCGCAGCATCTGTTTGATCTCCCGGCTAGCTTGAGTGGCAGTAAACTGGTAGACGATGTCCAGCGCCGTCTGGCTGTACGTGTTCCTCACGGTCGCATTAATGCCACTCTGCAACAATAATACGCTAATGAGATATGTACGTCACTGCAAAATAAATAGCTGTTATTCACCAAAATGGCTAGCTATTTAGTTATTAAGATTTAGCTGCACTGGTGACAATACCTTATTGGTATAGCTAGCTCTAACTGATACCTTATTTTATGGAATAATCTGTGGAAAGTTGTTACATCATTACTGTAAAAGTAAAAAAAGGTCATCATTAGGCTGCGTCTGCATTTTCTATAGCTAGTCTGTTTCGGGCAAAACTGTATAGCAGTGCACTTAGCCTGCTGCAGTGACACTCACATCCAGCAGGAGGCGCACCACGTCAGTTTTCCCACACAGCGCTGCTTCATGTAGGGCAGTGCCTGCTTTGGTCTGCCTGTTAATGTCAATGCCAGCCTGGATCAATAACCTACAGAAAGAGACGCAGAGAAAGAGACAGAGAGACAGAGAAAGTGAAAGGAAGAAAAAAAAACCCAGAGAAGCTGCTTGCTAGGCAATTTCCGTGTGAGATCAATAAAGCACATATCTGTCTGTCTGTCTGTCTGTCTGTCTGTATGTATGTCTGTCTCAGACCTAATGATGTCGATGTGTCCGTTTTTAGCAGCAAGGTGGAGTGGACTGGTGCCATTCGGATCAGTCGAGTCTCCTGGTTTGGGCTCCAGAAGAGCAGCACACATATTACTGCTCAGGAGGAGCTGGACCACCTACATACACACACACACACACACACACACACACACACACAGTGCTGTATATATTAAGGCATGCAGCAGTAAATCAAGACATTCAATACTTCAATGTATTCGACCAGATTTAAAACAACCAAATCGATACGCAACTTAAGCCGTCCATCTTTCTTAAATCTGAGTATTAAGTTCAATGTAATGCTAAAGACACAGCATGTCCAGTGCAACTCACTCCGACTCGTCCAAATTCACACGCCAGGTCCAGCGGCGTTTTCCCCGCGTTGTCCACTATGCACGGATTTGACTGATGCTGCAGCAACATTTCAGACTAAAAAAAAAAAATTATGTTTAAACACCAAGTCCACATTAAACATTTACTACACAGATTAGACAAACTACTCAAAGGTTAATATATAATGTGAGATGCACACTAGCAGCCCTTTAGTGCAGCTGTGACTACAGGCAGCCGACAACAAAGCCCTGGCAGTTTCAGAAAATTTGCAGAGACAATCATCTAAAATCCTCCAACACAAGCACGGCATATGATTGTAAAAAAAAAAAGGCATGGGGTGGATACGGACACGGTTGTGTCAATGATTTAAACAATACATAATGCATATGGGACATTAAAGAAGAGCAATGTGTTTAATTGCAACAATAGACAGAATGACCCTATAATGGCTCATCACAGCTATATCATGATCAGTGTTGGGGGACGTTACTTTTTAAAGTAACTAATTACATTACAAAATTACTGATATTAAAAAGTAATCAGTTACATTACAGCGTTACTTTCTGATAAAAGTAACTAGTTAAAGTACTTTTCCATTGCAGAAAATGAAAACTCCTTTGTGATTCCTCATGCATGTTGTTTTAGTCAAGACATTTATAATTATTCTACCATCATCACTCAGTGAAGTTTGGCCCATAATCTGTTAACTACTAATACCCCTATATCACCTACGTGGTTTCACGCGGTGGCCGTAAGTTTGGTTCATCATGATTCACCACGAGTTTTGGCGCTGTAATTAGGTTTCCATCTTTCCGCGCGTCGGCCCTCGTATAGTCAAACCGCACAGGTGAGATAGGGGTATAAGAGCACATACTGTAAAGTTTCCAGAGTCTGTGATGGATTTGGGGTGCCATGTCCAACATCAACACAGCATCAACCAGGAGACTTTAGACCACTTCATGTTTCTGACTGCTGACAAGCTTTATGGAGATGCTGATTTCCTTTTCCAGCAGGACTTAACCCCTGCCCACCGTGCCAAAAGTACCACTAAGTGGTTTGCCGATCATAATATTACTGTGCTTGATTGGCCAGATAACTCACCTGACCCCTGAACCCTGTAGAGAATCTATGAGCTACTGTCAACAGGAAGATGAGAAACACACAACCCACCAATACAGACGAGCTGAAGGCTGCTATCAAAGCAACCTGGTTTTCAATAACTCCTCAGCAGTGACACAGACTGATCGCCTCCATGCCACACCACACTGACCAAGTGCATAAATAAATATAATTTTCAGAAGTTATTGTATTATAAATTATTTTTAATTGAACTCAGTAAGTTCGAAAGTTTGAGATACTAAATTTTGATTTTCATGAGCCGTTAGCCGTGATCATCGAAATAAAAACCAAAAAAAACGCTTGGAATATTTCACTTTACATGAATCTAAAACTTAGAATATAAGAGAAAATGTACTTTTTAAAATTGAGATGCACCATATGTACTGTATGTACAGTTCGTACACATGTATGTATGAAACAGAGTGCCTTGTGCTAGCAAGAAAAAGAAAAGTCTCAGCATCTCCGAGACCTTCACATGCAGGATGATGGATTCAGATTCATAAATTTTACCCATTCCACCAGCAGCAGCAGCAGCAGCAGCAATATAATGTTAATGCACTGGAGGAATGAAGAGAAAGTAATGACACCCTCCAGCCTCAGAAACTGAAACTTGGCTAAAAATAACTTGTGAACACACACACACACACACACACACACGCGCGTGTAGTCGTTTGATGGAAATATACACGTAACCTTTGAATAAAAGGAGTAGCTTTTTATCAGTTTGTTTGTTTGTGTTTTGGTTCACTTATTTATTTATTTATTTATTTATTTATTTATTTATTTATTTTTGCTGCTGCTGTACAAGGTCACGACCTCTGGTTAAGACATGATGATGAATTACATTAGTGCTGAAATTATGAGGAGGAAACACTGCCTTCAAATTGACCCTATTTTTGCGAGATTACGTTCACACAAATCCAGGAACGGAGAAAATGAAGGCTGTGTGTCTGAACAAATTGTGTTTTCAATCACAATTTTGGCTTTCAGTGATTAAGATAAGAAGATAATTGAGATTAAATGATAACTGTGCTCCATTCCCTTCTGCACTGATGTTCTCATTTTGTGTTTCAAACCCAGAGCATGCATTTTCTTTACAGCGGTAAAACCCAAACCCTCTCTAAAAGCCCAAACTCACTCTCATGCAAAGCTGGGGCTTTTATCTCATTTTTTACAATTCTTTTTGTAAATACTCCTGATCTCCAAAGTGACCAAATTAATCATGATTATGATTTTTCCCTTAATCGAGCAGCCGTAGAGCAAGTGAGAGAATCGATCGTGATTGGTCACAGGAGGAGCTGTTGATGAATGTTCTGTTACAGCAACTCTGACAGTAGTGCAGCTGCAACTTTTACATTAATGCATTCGTTCTAATACATTAGCGTTTCCATAATAAACATGTAAACACACGTCACAGCAAAAACACATGAATAATAAACAGATTAAAAATCATCAACATACTGTAGTGGCATTTTCTTTAAGTAAGGAAATATTTATTTATGTAACATGTATGGAAGGAGTCTCCAGTGTCAGCACTTTGTAACAGTGCTAGTGCTAGCAATGTGTATTCTTTTCTTCTTTGACGCCTCTTTGTAACATAACTGATATAACCTAAGTGAAAACAGGAAATAACATCACACATGACAACATTTAAAGGTCCCATATTATAGTATTTAGGTCTCAGAGCTCCCTCAGAGAGTGTGTGTGCCAGTGCTGCAGACGCTTTTACTTATAACTCAAACAAATTTGTGTCTATGTAAATGAACTACTCTCAGGGGCGGGGCTCTTCTTATATGAGGTCACTGTGGGAAAACATACAGTACAACATGTAGAGGGTTATTCCTCAGACTGTTCTCGTATAAATCCCGGTACTGCACATGTGATAATCCAGGACAAGTTTCAGGGTTAAATAAATGTTTCTTAGCCACATCGTGTGTCTGGAAGCTATTAAGAAACTTCTCACCAAGCACCTTTAAATGTTCAAGGTCACAGGATTGAAACATGAACTCTGTATAAAAATGGTGGATCTGACGAATCGAGGCGCTCCTCACGCTCCCGGCTAATGCAGCACACCGGATTCACTTTAATAAATGTATTGATGCTGTTGTTCATCATTATGACTCCTGCACTGACCCCGCTCTGGTGTGGGAGGGAATATTTATGTTTCTATATCTGCTTTCCCATAGTTTTCAGCCTGGACATTCTCTCTTTCTTTACAGAGGCAAAACTGTGTCACAAAGACTTCCTGTTGTTTTCCTGGCTCCGCCTTGACTCCGCCCCTTAATTACTAGTTGCATCATGGCTGTTTTGTCTTATCCACCTCCATGTGACAATCGTATACCGGCACTACAGTAATTAGATTATACTCACAGAAAGTGAGAAAGACAAACAGATAGATAAAGTCAGTGAAAGAGGCTGACGGTGAACGACAGCAAAATGGTCAGAATGTAAAAAGAGAGAGAGGGAGAGAGAGAGAGGGAGTAACACAGAGAAAAAAAGAGAGAGGTAGGGAAACAAGCCGGAAAAAAAAAGAGAGAGAAAAAAAGGGAGACAGACAGACAAGGAGAGACAATAACTGAGATAAGAGAGAGAAAGAGATAGATGGTGAAGGAAGCAGTACAGACAGACGGATAGAGATACAAGAGACGCCCACAGGCTGAGACCGACAGACAGACAGACAGTGATGTATAGATCCAGAAAAAGAGATATAAAGAAGGACAAACAGAGAAATAGAGACAGAGAACAAAGAGATAGATAGAAACAAATAGAAACAGACAGAAACAGAGGGAGCTCATTATTTGTCTTTTTTCCCAGAATAAAGCGTTGTTTCAATCCATCAGTTCGCCTCCTGTTTCCTCGTCTGATGAATAAACTCGCCCGCCGAACGGTTGACATCTTTTTCTCCTCTCCCCTTCTCTCCCCTCCCCCCCACCACACTTTCTTTTTTCCCCTTCTCTCGCAGTATTGATTTTAGCTGAACTTTCCCTCCTGCTGAAATCCTGTAAAACAAAAATGATGAGTTAAAGACTTCCAGTCGCCCCGAAGGAGGGGAAGATGGAGTGTGTTCTCGAAGCGCCGAGTATCAGTCCGATCGTGACTCGCCATCAAGAAATCGGAAATAGATACTGTAGGCCTCCAGCATTATGCTAATCCACTAATGAGATAATGACGTCACGTAAGACCAGAGCTTATAATGTTAACGGCTCCTCCCATTAGGCTCCGCCCTTTGAAATTTAAAGCTGGAGATGTAGAACCATGCGAAAAGATGAGTTATGTTTCTAAACAAAATATAGATATTACAATTAATTAATTTATTTATTTATTTATTTATCTATCTATCTATCACTTTTTTAGCCATGCAGCCAAAAGCTTCCAACATCAAACACATCCCAGAGAAAGAGGGAGATTGTGACGTTGCATGAATTTAAATTTCTGGTTCATTTCTTTAAATAGAAAAAGGCAGCTAAATTGATCCCAAGAACAAAAATATTCACCCCCAACTAGTATACAGGTACAAACAGGTATAAAATTTCAGCTTCATGATTTTTAACATGTTTTTGAACAGAACACTAAACACTGTATTAATTATAATGTTTTTTTAACTTGACATTTTAAGAAAATTAGAGAAAAAAAAACAGCTGCAGAAATAAAGAAGCAGCAGTTTTAATCAACACCACTAGGGGGAGATGTGTGTTCACCTGGATTTGTGTATGCACACGCACACACACACGCACACACACACACACACACACACCCCTACAGCATCTCAGCAGTATGGCATCACCTGACCCGTCCCCACTATGTGAACCTCTGCAACCCCCCCCAACCCCCCCCCACCGTCTCCTCTCTGCGCGCTCACTGCCGCTTTACGCGTCTATGATAATATTAATATGCCATTTGCTAATCCCATCATTTCTACTGTGAGCATGTTACACGTCCCGTAGGATCTGTTGTAACGGGGGCGGAGCTAATTTCTGTGTCATTGCAAACGGATTGAGAGTAAAAACAAACAGCGCAGGTTATATGCTGTTTTTTTTTCTGCACAGTTCTTTAAATGCAGGAGTGAGATTTCTAGAGTGGGAATGAAGCCGTACTCTGAGCACCACCATGAAAACAGGAAGTGTGTGATCTCATAGTCTTCACATCTCTGGAGCACGGCGACATGTCATGACATTCCAGACCTTACATTCGCTATCGTGATTTCTTTCGCAGAAAATTATTTTCCGTATAAAGATTAAATGATGATAAGAATAAAAGGTTAAAATGCTGATTTTGTGGAGCTTAAAACACCTACATTACAATGGTGTAGGATGATGATGTAATGATGTAATTTTTAAAAAAAAACAAACACTCTAACACAAATACAACACACCCCATTTAACTGCTATGTGCTCGTTATGTTAATACAGCGGTACCTCGGCATATAAATTTAATCCGTTCCAGTGGTAAAATTTTAAATTGCGAAACGTATTTTCTCATAGTAAATCCAGATAATCCATTTCAGCCCCCTGAAAAATATTACCAATATTACCAATTTCCAACACTATAATCATATCTTTGCATATAAAAACAATCAAAACATTTAGAAAAGACATGTAAATGAAGTAAAATATGAAATAAATAGACAAATTAAATCTCACTTAACCTAAAGTTATGATTCCGCTTGGCACCGGCTGCTTTATAAACCAAACTGAAGACAGCTCCCTTTTCTTCTTGCTACCGTCCTTGATAACATTCTTGGACCCCATGGTGCTACGTCTTCACTAAATGTTACACAAACTGCAAAAAAAATAATAAACTCACTTCGCACGGCTTTCCGCTGTATGTTTAAACTCATGCATAAGCACCATGGACTTAATATAGCGAGTGCTGTAGCACCCTAGTGGTAAAACATGTACAGCAACAAGCACTCGTCGCGGTCCACTGAGACAGGACTCACTCTGCCCCAGGCTCTGGAGAGGAGCAGCAGGACAGGACAGTTAATGCATGAGTTTTAAAATATTTCTTAGACACACAAAATCTTGTTTTACTTTAAATTATCTGAATTAATACATTTGCACAAAATAAAACACAAAGTGTAAGCGCAGACAGAGTGTCCATGATGTACGGAAGAGATATCCCAAAGACACAGCGTTCCTCTATAAATTCACTAGATTGTAGCTTTATGGCACGAGTGAGGGGTCAATTTCTTTAGTTTGTTTGTTTGTTTGTTAGAGGCTGTGTTGTTATTAATGTTGTTCTACGACACTAAAGTCTGTGCTGCTGGCATTTCATTTCTGCGCTTTATCTAAAATATTATAAACATAAATTATGACTGTGTATGATATCGTAAAGTTTGTTAACCTGAAGAGACTTGCTCTGAGCATCGGGACTCTTATTAATACGGCCGTTTCTCTTATAGACACGTACGTTTCCCTGCAGCATACAAGCGTGCATGTAAATGTAAAGGTATTCCAGCATGGCATAAACTCACCCCTCATGTTGGCGTCAGCAATAACAGGCTACATTCAATGTAATCATTTTCCCTGCTGGTGTTAGTGGAGCTCCTGAGAATGCTTAATATCAGGAATGAGGAATGGGTTTGGAAAAATATCCTGAGCCTGTATGACTTCTCTAAACAAATCCCAAAGAACTGCTGTCGCTGATTCCAGAAAAACTGTGAGAGAAACTTTTAAAGAAAATTATTAATCAGTGATGAACGACGTTACTGTAAGAAGCACAAAGTCGATTATTTTTCTATAAAAGCATGTCCCCAAATGTTTTCTTCCTCTTATACCATGGAGACTTGCCTTTGAATTTGTTAAATATAATAAATAAGTTATAATATGAATAAGTGATTTCTGAGTGAATCATTTAGTTCTAAATGAGTGAATTGTTTAGTTATTAATGTTTCAGTCATTTATTATATTTAATGTGTGAATTGCTTCGTTCTGAATGATTGAATCATTTCTTTTTCAAAGAATGTATCAGTAAATTTGGATCAATTGAGACTTATTACTAGTTGTAGATATATACAGTAAATA
>JAOTRS010000022.1:956402-974201 GCA_028565755.1 Dinotopterus cunningtoni
TAAAATCGATGCAAAATTTCACAGGAAGCCAATGCAATGTGGATAAGATAGGAGTGATGTGCTCGTATCTTCTGGTTTGCGTGAGGACTCTCGCTGCTGCATTCTGGACTAATTGAAGCTTGTTTAAGCACCTTGTTGAACAACCAGACAGTAAGGCGTTACAATAATCCAACCTATCATGAAAATAAGTTTATTATTATTATTATTATTATTATTATTATTATCATTAACAACAACAACAACAATAATAATAATATTAATAATAATAATAATAACACAGTAGTTGTAATTATTGTGTTAACTTTGTATGGATGGATGGGTCTGTCCATGTGCCCCTGCCACATCGGGCAACATATATATATCCGCCGTTTCTGTGGCAGTTATTAACAGGGGTCGGGCTGCCAGTTCAATGCCTAATTGTATCTGAGCACTTGGAAATGAAGGAGCTTGGTCGAGGGTCCAACAGTGGTGACCCGGCAGTGTCGGGGCTTCAACCAAGGACCTCCTGGTCAGCAGTTCAACACCTTAACCTTAACCTTAACAAGCCAACCTGTTAACTTTGTGTACTTTGTGTGCTATTTTTTTTGCCATTATAACACTCACTTTATCTCACTGTGTGAGCGGTCTTTCACTGTGTGTGAGTCTTTCTTTTTCCTGCAGATCATCAATAAAATTATCATCGTCATCATCATCATCATAACGAAACAGAATGAGATTACTTTATAATAATAATAATACTAATAATACACAGTAGTTGTAATCATTGTGTTAATTTTGTGTGTAACTGTATTTTTCCATTATAACACTCACTTTCTCACACTACATGAAGTGCTGGAATCTCGCTTTTTCCTGCAGATCAACAATAAAATCATCATCATCATCATCATCATTATCATCATAACCAAACAGAATACGATTAGTTTATAATAATAATAATAATAATAATAATAATAATAATAATAAAACACAATAGTTGTAATCATTGTGTGAACTTTCTGTGTTATAACACTCACTTTATCTCACCGTGTGAGCGGTCAGGGCTAGAGTCCCTCTTTTTCTTGGAGATCAACAACAAAATCCTCCTCATCATCAGCAGCATCATCTCACAAACACTCACACATGTTACACTCAATTGTAATGAAAGTGTGAAATACACACACACACACACACACACACACACACACGGTTTGTTTTCCTCAAGGTGAACTCTTTAGAATGTAAATCCTCCAGACACCGCTGCGATTTATTTAACAAATGAATCACTTATTTAATAAAATGTTTATGAACGTGTGATAAAGGACTCGCTATGTATGTATATATGTGTGTGTGTGTGTGTGTGTGTATGTGTGTGTGTGCGAGACACGGCGTTGCGATTTCACCAACAAGCCGCGTTTTAACTTCCATGCAAATTTGAAACAGCGGCGAATCTAAAGGAGCGATGAAGCTGTGAAGGACGGAGTTAGCCGCGCGTGCGGTTAGCTAGTTGTGTTATGCTGATCTGAGAGTGAAGCTAGCGCAACGCCGAGCACGTAACGGCCTACACCGCACATCTGATCGATTTTCAAGCGCATTCGTGTGATATTTAATATTCTGTAGTTAAAGGTTGTATAGCTGCTGTCTCTTATTGAAATAAAAATAAATTATAGACAGGCCACGCCCACAAGAGACAAACAGGACAGGAGCGAGGACAGGAGCGTTTGTTTTTTTAACGTTAAACATTTAACGAATCTCCAAAGTACCTGAACCTTTAACTTTCTGTAATATTAAAGGTATCAAGAAAATCCTCTGATTCTATTTTTGTCTCTTTCTCGTTCTGTCTCTCTCGCTATTATTTTTCATTTCTCTCTCTATCTCTTTTTTGTTCCATTTTTCTCTCTTTTCCACTTTCTCATTTTATTTCTGTACTTCTCGCCCTATTTCTCTCACACTCTTTCTCATTCTGTTTCTCATTTGTCTCTTATTCTTTTTGTCTTTCTCTGTTTTTTGTTTATTTTGTTTCTCTTTCTCTCTCTTTCTTTCTTTCCCTCATTTCATTTCTGCCTCCCACTTGATTCCCATTTCTCATTTATTTTCTCTCTCACTCTCTCTCTCATTCTCTTTCTCGCTTTTTCTCTCATTCTATTTGTCTTTCTCTATTTTTTCTTATTTTGTTTCTGTCTCTCAATTTTTTCTCTCTTACTCCCCTTTTTTCATTTTCTTTCTCTCTCTTACTCTCATTCTGTTTGTCTCTCACTCTATTTGTCTTTTTCCATGTGTCTCGTTCTCATGTTGTCTCTCTCCCTCCGTCCCCTGTCCAGGTTTGCCGAGCTTCATTAAGACCCCAGAGGACCAGACGGGGATTTCGGGAGGCGTGGCGTCCTTCGTGTGCCAGGCGGTGGGAGAACCCAAACCGCGCATCACCTGGATGAAAAAAGGGAAGAAAGTCAGCTCTCAGCGCTTCGAGGTGAGAGTCGTAACGTAAGCGTAAACAGAACGCTGCACTTAGAGGAAAATAATCAACTTCCTGTGAAATACTCTGCTCTGATTGATCAGCTGTTCAAAATAAAAAGAACCTTGTGGACGTGCGCGCTACGTTCTTAATCTGCAGTCTGAGACTTTAATGTTTTAAGAAATGAAAGGTTTGTTTTGTGGTTACCGTAGCGACAAGAATATAACAGCAGCGTATCGAATAGGCGCAAGAAATACAAAAGATGAAATAAGATGATGTTTATTTACATTCCTCCATGTTTGGTTTCTTTCGCGCGTTTAGAGTGAGTGAGCAAAGCTTCGTTAAACTCGTTAAAGCGAAAAAAAATCTAATCTAATTTACGACACGTCTAACAGAATCCGTGACGTTGCTAGCACATCATCCTCCCTCGCTCTGACTTCTCTCCTGTTTACTCGCCTCTTCTTCTTCTTCTTCTTCACATTTCTACAGTATCTGCTGAAGTGTGCGTGTGTGTGTGTGTGTGTGTGTGTGTGTGTGTGGGAGAATGTAGCTAAGAACCACTCTTTAAAAGAGAAATATCCTCTACATCTCTCTCACTCTCTCTCTCTTACACACACACACACACACGCACACACACACACACACACACACACACACAGATGTGTCACAAGAATGTAGTGAATTTTTATTTTAGTCAGTTAAACAATCTGGCGAAGGTTTCTCCGCGGAGACGTTTATGTAATTTGGCTGCGCTAAATGTGTAACGCACCAAAACAACACGTCTGAAGCGAGTCTCTGCGCCCCGGCACGTGCGCCGCGTGTCGCTTCCTGTCGTGTTTCGTGGTCAGCACTCCTGCACGTCTGTGGTGACTCGGGCCGTTTTGTTTTCCCATCTCTCCGTCCTTCAGGTGATCGAGTTCGACGATGGCTCGGGCTCCGTCCTGCGTATCCAGCCCCTGCGCACGCACCGAGACGAGGCCATCTACGAGTGTACGGCCGCCAACAGCGCCGGAGAGATCAACACCAGCGCCAAACTCACCGTGCTGGAAGGTAGGAAGCGTCTCACGTCTCACTCCTAAACTGCGACAGAACCAGAAATGAGCGCGGATTTCAAACATGAACAGTTGTTTAGCTGTTTATTCCACATACCAGTGGGTGTGGTCAGGGGTGTGGTTATGTAAAGCAGCTTAATGAATAGAAACAAGGGGGAAAAAAACCTCTTTCAGTTTTTTTTATGTCAGTTCATACTGACTCTAAAAATATATCTTTAACAATTATTTCTTTAATTAATATACAGTATGTATAAAGAGAAAAAAAAGTGGTGCGGAAAACAAAAAACATCTGGTAAAAAACGTGCTGTTTAAACTTTGTTCAAGTTACCGGCGGTCCTGTTAGCTTGTTAGTCTCGGCATTGTCCTCTCATCGATGAGCGTGTCCTTAGATGTCCTTCTTCCCGTCTTCCAGCACGATTAGCGCAAATCTGTGAACGTGCTAACCATATTTAGCCCCCTTTTTTGCAATGAAGGACAGGAGACATTTCAGACAATGCAAGCTTGCAAGCTCGTAGGACTTTTAAAGCTTCACATGGCGAGCGAGAGCATGGACACGCCGCTGTCGTTTCCCGTCACCGCTGTTTTGTTTTTTGTTTTGTTTCGTTCTGTCGATGATTCCTCAGCGGACATTTGCACCTCTGAACCTGTTACAGTTTAAGGCGGCCGGGGTCAGAGGTCTCGTGTCGAAATCACTTAGGGACCGATTATTATGATTACTTATTTTATTTCTTTTTAATTTATTTAGTCAAGGAAGAGGAGTTCAAAAAGATGTTTAGTGGAAAAATAGAAAGAGAAACACGGTAAGTGGCGTTAGCATAAGTAGGATGATAGCGGGTCAGATGGAATTTTATTTAGACATTTATTTATTTTTACACTCACATTGCCTCAGTCTATTATTTTAATATCAGAGCGAAAAAGTTTTTGCCCCCTTACCCCTTCTTAGGCCCTTGGATTAAATGACAACACTAGGGCACTAAGGATTTAATTAAAAAATTGAAAAAATCACATTTCGGTTATTTAGACACAGCTTGTGTTCAATTTTCTCGAGGCAAACAGAAAATAACTGGACAAACGAACTCATTATTGGCAAAGTTTATTACATCAAAAGTTTTTTTTTTTTTTTTTTTTTAAAGTAAGCACATACCGTACGTACTTAAACTAGTCATAAACGCTACATAAATTCCTGACAATGTGTGTATTAACTGTAATAAATTGCAGCCTTTTGTGATCAATTATTTATTTATTTTTGTGATAAATAATTGCACAGGTCCTTATCGCGATTTTGATTTTTTATGATGATGTCATTAGTAAAGCCCAGACAAAAAAAAAATCGTCCAGCTGTTTTCTTTTGTAGCTCAACATGTTCCAGGCTAATCCCAAAAAAAAATTAAAAAAAGGAAAAGGACACAAACAAAGGAAAATATGTTCTACCTTTATTTATTTAAATTTAATTATTATTAAATATTATTAAGGTATTTAAGCAGTTTCCTCAGCAAAGGTATGTAATTATTATTATTATTTTTTAATATATATTTATTTTTGGCGTATATCTTCCCACATGCCATAAAGGCAGCGTGGAGGTGTATTATGCTGATGCTCGGCTCCAGCAGCGCACTTGACAACCCCGGTGTCACTGAACAGAAACTCGGCAGCTCGAGCGATCGTCTCTCTCAGCAAGTCTTCTCCTTGACCGTGAGTCACCGCGTCTGCCTCTCTGAAAGGTTCTCAAAGCCGCCCTGCTGCCGAATCAGCTTCAGCGTCATAGCCTCGGCCGCGTTGGTTAAAGCTCGCGGCAGGACCCGGGGGAAAAACATCACGCTTAATTCAGCTCCTGATTGCGTCAGAGACGGGCCTCTGCTCTTGAACCTGAACTGTGGCGTTCTGCGGAGGCGGGGGGGGAAATAAAAATAAAACAAGGAGAACTCTCTACCTCGGTTGTGTAATGACTGCATGCATCGCGATGCCATTAGCCTAGCCACACGCGATGTGATCAGGGGGTTGAACTTGACTCTCCCTGTTAGAATTAATGCCGCAGCACAAAAAGGGCTCTTTGATCACTCAGAAGCTCAACGCCATCGTTTCCTTCTGGTGAAACTCACGAGCAGCACAGATGCACAGAAATAATTGAAAACTGGAGCGGTTTTCACGCTGAGAGAATTTCTCTGATGTTGCGTCCTGAACAACGTTCATTCTCATCATCTTCCTGCTACCGCCAACTTCTGAACCTTTCCCACAGGAATTCATTTTGTCTTTAATTCGACTCTGGTTCGCATGGACGCGACCTGTTGCTTGATGATAAACTCGTAATCCTGATCATTCGCTTAATCGCAGTTGGGCGCAGAGCGATTTGTTAGCATTTGCTTCATTTACCGGATAATTAACATGAAACTTATGTTTCTTCCAGTGTTAAATCCTGAATTCCAAGTGAATGAAGTACAAGTACAATTCAGGATTTAAAAAGAAATAATTTTGCCGGACAAAAAGACCAGAAAATGAAAGCGATTTAATGCACCAGGGTCAACACAAGTGCAGCACCACACGACTGTTTAATTCTGCATTCTAATTGGTCGGAAGGTGTTGACTTACAGTAGTAACTCGTTCACGAGGATTTGAGCCGATACTCAAGTCCTCGTGAACGAGGAGTCTCCAGCGTCAGCTTTAAAACTATGAAAGTTTTCAGACATCTTCAAAAGCAAAGGAGTTTACTCTTTAACAATCTGTTTTTCTATTTCTCATTAATTTAAAAAAAGAGAGAGAAGAAGAGAGGCTGGTTAACTCTAACCCTAGTGTATATAGCTACTATAAGGGAAGCGCGAACTGGATAAAACAGACCATTGCATCATTTGTTTAATAAATAAAAGTTGTGGTCATTGGCGAATCGCGGTTGAAAAAGGGGGAATAAAACATTTCAGGATGTAATGTCATGTAAAAATATTCAAATTATAGTTTCAGTCTGTAACCGTAAACATAATGGTGTACGTTGTATGTCTATCAGGAGTATGATGGTGTTGAGTCTCTAATATATTAGATTGTCAGCACAAATCAAAGTTTTTGAAAGCGTTGTCAGAGATATGACTATTATCCCGGGCAGAGAGGTCACATCAACGGTCACATGCCCCAAATCCCAAAATCCCCAGCCAGTTTTTAAGGTTTTCTCCGAGACTTAACAAGACCGAGTCCGCTTCCTGGCTTATTGTTGTTCTCCTCAGCCTTAGTGTTCCTCAATCCAAAAGTCAAATATCTTCGTTTCCATCCCTGATGGTGTCCCAGGTACCGTCTTGCCTCCTGGGATGGATGAGTCACCTGGCCAGACGTAAACCGCCTTGCTTTCCTTCCGAGGCTTCCCGCAGTCTCCCCTCGAGGGAGTTTGCGTGAACGATCGATCTGTGGAAATTTCCTGTCATTACCTGCCATTCCGGTTTGTTATTCAGTTTTTGGAGTTTTGCACTCGTGAAGCTGTGACTAACGTCTGAATAGTCCGTCTGTCAACGTGACACACAGCCCAGCGGCGTAATTGATACGCATTACGCCGAGACTGTAATTTGGAAGATTCCAGCCTGTGCCGAGCGTCAGCGAAACAAATTACGGATCACGGGATTACAAGAGCGCGAGATGAATTCTCCATACATTATAGTCTTTTGTTTGACTCTGAGGCAACGAGCGGCCGTAACATAATACCGGTCATAAATATTTCAGGAAGCAGCGGGTAAGTACAACGGCTGCGCTTTGTAAACGGCGCTCGAGTCACACATTAAGCCTGAGAATAATGAGCACACATTACACTTTCATTCCACTCCTAACAAGGCTTTTGTATATATTCCCTTCACTTCCCTTTAAACGACAACACACAATCCACGCTCATTGAACGAACGAGCTTGAGAGTCCTTTCCGCCAGAAGCTACCGCGCGTCCCTGCATTCATTCTCTCACGCGATAAACAAATCAGTTCACCACCCTTCTACAGGTGTGGTCTCCAACCGCCTCCACGTCTCCAGCCAACGGTGTGTGTCACGAGTTTAATTTCTTCCACCATCTGCTGGCTCGGAGCCCGGTGCCGTAGATCATCAGCGCTTTGACAGATACAAACTGCGTCTGTCGAGAGAGGCCTCTCCCAAGGACTGGTGCAATATGGCTGGGTGGAATCACGGTCTGTACTCGCCTGTCTGAAGCACCCTCATCTTCAAGGACTTTGGAGAAAGATTATGAGTGCTGGAGTTGGACCAAAAACGGGGATATGTTTGGAGGAGGATCAAATATAATTACCCGTGTGGTTATTTATTTTTTTTCAACAATGTGGATTGAAGACGTAATTCCTTTCTGGCTGTGAGCGTTAATTATTGGAAAGCGAGAGCGTATGACACGACGGCTGAGGTTTCCAGGGATTTTTTAGAAAAAGGCAACAATGCAGAAACAGACGCTGATCTGTTTGCATATTTGAGAGACATGGTTAATGCTCTTGCCCCTGGACCAAGCTCCTTATACCTGATCGTTAACCCAGAAACTAAACTAAACATTTATTAAAATGGCCAAGACAACCAATTAAAAATGTAACTAGTTTGACCAAAGATAGTGGTTCAAGTACCCCAACATCAACTCGAAAGACAGTTTTGCGGTCCTCCAGTGCCACTTCTCCTCCATCCTAGCTACTCCAAATCAAACAGAGAGACCCAGACCTCCCTGAAGGCGCTTATTCTTCCTCGGCACTTGCTCTGGATGTGAGCATCTGCCAAGAATAATTATCCCTAATAACACGTCTTTGCCTTTTAAAAAGACCGACCTACTTATCCACAAGGGTTAATATTATGGCTCAAGGGTTCAACAGAGTCTCTCACAGTCCTAGGATTTGTCAGAACCTTAACCATTGATAAACCATTACACCTTGTTAACTGTTAAAGGTCCTTGAACAAGTTAACACAGGTCTCAAAACGAGTGTGTGTGTGTGTGTGTGTGTGTGGGTTAATGCCCCAGCTAAAATAGCCCTCAAATAATTAATTTAATTTCACCCTCTGTTTTACTCCTCCTCCAACACACTAGTCTATGTAAATAAGATACTGCTAAGCCACACCCCTCTAGAGAAGCCACCTTCTTATATGAGGAAAACCTAATTGGCCTAGTTTAAATCCAGGCTGTTCTACCAAAATGTTTTGTATATAATGGCCAATATTTTTGTACACACACCCAGTTGAATGTCTAAACATGAAAAAAAGAGAATTTTGCATCGTAGGTGACCTTTGAAGATGAGCAACGTAGATTGAAGACACCAGTCTGTTCATGGTCACAGATTCTGAAACCTCTTGTTTGTATGTTATTAAGTTTCTGGTTCAGAAAATAAATTATGTGTTAATATTTCACTCTTGGGAGTTACAGACACTGCTGACACTGGAGACTCCTTCCATTTACGTTTACATTCAGGAATGAATTAGGATTAGGGGATAAATTGTGCACAAGTAACTTTTAATAATTTCATATTAAATATTACTCTTCATTACAGATAACAAATGTCCGTCAGGTTTGTTAAAACATTAATAAGTGAAGGCTGTCAGAAGCGGGTCAGCAGTTAATTTGCGCCAGGAGACTGTAAAATGGTTTCTAAAGGTCAGAAAGCACAACACAACAGAAGGAAAACGTCGGGGAATTGCGTGGAGCTGTTTAGTTTAATCGCTCTAGACGGAGGCTGCTTTAATGTGTCTGTGGAAAGGTGATGAGAATCGAGACACATGGCAGGCCGTGTTAATTAAATCCCTCTCGGCTCGGGTTCGGGTGACAGGTCTTACTTATGCTTTCACTCGGAGAGAAATGAACGACCCACAGATCAAACGAATCCATCTCTGCAGCGAGGCAGCTACTGTTTACGGCCGGATAAAAAGAGCAGGAAGGCAGACGGGCTAATCGAACTGGCGTCGCCGTCGTCTTGCGGCAAACAAACCGGACAGCGTGGAACGTCAACAAATCAAGTCTCCTGTAATCTACAATAGCAAAAGGCAAGGTTTTTATCAAACCCCCCTTCTGTCTAGTTAACGCTCGGGTTACACTGCGACTCTGGTGGAATCAGCTTGTTTTGGAGATGTGACGGGTGTGGCCTCGCTTAATTATCACTTCCAGGAAGTACAGGTCTAGGAAGCTTACATGATTTTAATCAACTTTGGATCTCCTCACTGCAACCTCCTGCGGTGACCTCCTGCGCAGACGAACGCCTCGATGACAAGATTTTCTCAGCGCAATCTTCTGAACCCTGATATTTTTAAGAAGGTGTGTTTTTTTTTCCCACTTAGCAGTAGCATTCAGTTCTGTAGTTAGCAGTACACTGAGGAGAACCAGCGAGAGTTTGTCTCCTGTCACGCACAGCTGATCCCTGAATCCGGTTTATCATCCTCATCATTCGGCGTCAAGTATTATGAACGACAACGTGGAGGAACTCATTTCTTTGCACCAGACCTTTAGTTCCCTTTACGAAATAGTCCGTCTTCTCTGCCTGCAACCTTTCCTCAACAGCTTTTGTTATTTGTCCACAGTGGACCTCCTCAGCGTTTATTTTCATCAGTATCAGGATCACTGATACTGTGGAGTGGAGATTTCTCCAGGTGCAAGATAGTGAAGTGTGTGTGTGAGATCCTGGTCTGCAAAAAATGGTGTAAAGCGAGTGTGTCAGGGGGTCTACGGTTTTGGAAAGTGGTGTAGCGTGAATTTGGAGTGTGAAGTATAAAGGGATAAAACACTTTTGGATGGAGAATAATGGACCAGAATAATTAATGCCCCTCCAGAGAAGCCAATTGGAGGGGTATCTTCTTGTATGAGGTCACATTAATGAATGAATGAATGTCTAAACATGACTAAAAGGGCAATTTTGCATCATAGGTGACACGAACATCAGTAGATTGTAGACACCAGTCTGTTCTTGGTTGCAGATTCTGAGACTTTTTGTTTGTCCGCTGTTGAGTTCTGGATTCTGATTGGTCAGAAGAGAAGGTGTAGATTAATTCCAAGGTGATAATGGTGATAAGTATTTAATTTAAAATAGATTTAAAATCATACTATGCATAAAAAAAAAACCTTTATATACGACCTCACTTTGCCTGGACGCCTGTTCCAGCTAGCAGAAGTGTTATTGTGTTGATCAGCGCACCCTTCAGCGGCCGTATCACCCCTGGCACTCTGGCGTTTCTGTACGATTGTGCGTAGCGGCGTAAATAAAGGTCGTGTTCCTGTGGCAGGGCCGTACATCACGCTGGAGAGACCGGGGGGAAGTTGGAGGGCGGATATGAAAGAGAGATAGCGAGCAGGAGGTGAGGGAGAACAGACACCGCCGGCCGGTATTGATTAAGTGCCTGTCAGCCGCGGGACTGAAGCTGAATATTTTGCCCAGCGAGAAAAAGTGTATTATTTTAAAGGTCACGGCTTGCATTACACCTCTTTCCTCTACAGCCGCGTCGGATAAACAGCATGTGGCTGGAGCGCGGCCAAGAACAGTGCGCCGCCTACGTCGGCTCTCTCCGCTCCTACATTTTTATTTACTCCTTACTGAACCGTGATGATGTGGAAAAAAGATCACCAGACCGAGGAGCTCCGGCAAACAAGATGAGCGATTACTCATCTCACTCCTGTTTACACACGCTCGCTTTATTCAGCTAAATTGTCGCCGGTTAGCAGCGATCGTTTACAATCAGATCATTTATTTGCAGAACTCTTCCGACAAGAATTTTTTTTCTTTGTTATTGATTTTTATGCGTGAAAATCATTTTCTCTTTGTGGACTCGCTTTGCTAGCGATGTCTTTTGATGCTAAAAAGCTGCGTTGCCGCTTGGGTCACACATCTTATCGTGCAAGTTTTACGAACGGTATGTCATTAAAATAAAAAATAAATAATTAATTTCATCCTGTGGCTTAAAGACAAGAGAGAATTCTTTTGAAATCTGGATTTCACTAAGTGTGACGGTTCAGCGATAAAGCGATAAACCCTGTGTAAGGTTATGAGCGATTAGTGAGGGCTCTGGCGTCACTACCTGAAGGTTGGGATAAATTAATATCGCGGGCAAAGTGGTTAGAGGCACGTGTTTCCTGAGACATAAAGAAAGAAGAAATTAATTAAAAAAATTTAAATAAAGGAAGGATGTGCATGACCGGATATTTAATTCTCTATTTATTTATTTATTTATTTATTTATTCATTTATCTTTTAAGTTTGTCACCAGGGACGAGTCGAGCCGAGCCGATATCATCACGATTCCCAGGTGTCGATTCGATCAAACATTTTAATTTACATTTAATTTTTAGATTTCGTTATATGCAGCGTACGTTCTGAGCGTGCTTTCTGAGTGTGTATCTCGAGCATGTATTCCGAGTGTGTATCCTGAGCGTGCTGCCGCGGTGTGTGAAGAAGGAGAGCGATTTGGTACAGCGGGGTTCTGATTAGCTCCTGTCGTCCTGCCTGCTAGGCTACACTCGCCTCGGTAATTGGAGCTGGCGGGAGGTAGCAGTCTTCCTCTCTCGCGTTTTTTCTTTTTATCCCACTGCCTCACACACACACACACAAACCCTGTGGTGCTTCCCTACCTGTAATAAAGTGTAAGAACCTGCATGGGTTTAAAGCAGCTCTGTGCTGCAGATACACCTGCTACATCCTGCTATATTTTGCTACATCATGCTACTTCCTGTTATAGCTACTTCCTGCTACTGTGATACACTTGAGCTGCGTTCCATTCCGAAGTGTACTTCACAGGGTGCTTGCAAGGAATGTAGATGAAGGGAACTTCCCTCGACTAAACTCCACCATTCGGGACACCCTGCAAAGTCACCAGCGCTGACGTCACTTCCCTGTGCGTTACCATGGTAACATAAGCACCTGGGATACCTGTCGCTGCTGCTGTCAAAATTTCACACTACGGACCTTAAATATCAAATATTTATTATAAAACATGCTGTTGAAATGTGTATAAACCTGTAAATAAATGATTGATTAATAATAATAATTGATTAAAGATATATATAGATTTTTTTTTACAGATTGCTAGCCCATATAATACTAAATACTATTAAAGTGGTATTTATTGTCATATTAATATTTGAGCTAATAGTTGAGCCTCGTTGTTCTGCTTTCAGAAAACATAAAAAAAATTATAACACTGAAAACAATAAAAAGAAAAAACTTAAAAAACAGGCTCTTTATGACCTCTTGAGTGTCTTTGAGCTCGGATTTGAGAAGCGCGCCTCTAAACTAGCACTCGTTCTAACACTCGGGGCTGCAGTTTTTTTTGTCCATAATTGTTTAGTATTTTGTGATGTTTAATTGTGCTGAATGTTGCATATTTTTCGTTTAGCTTTAAAAATTATCTACAGTCTGGATTGTACGCTGAATGAAATTACAACTTAAGACGTAAAGCCAGGTTAACGAAATGAAATTTAATATAAATATAAATTAGCAAACAGCTACCGTTGGATCCTTGCAAGTAAACACGCAAACGGCGTCAGACTTCCAGCTAAACGTGGTCTTTATTCTTCCTTGGACCAGCGCTGAGAGCGAGCGAGCGCTCCGCGGCCTTGTTGTGGATCTGATTCATCAGCGCGTTCTGGCTGGAGGACTGTGTTTACAGATTAACCTCGCGTCCTTTCGTCCAGAACGTGTTCTGTGTTTTCGACACCTTTTTCCCCACAAACACACAAGCAGCAACTCGTCGAATTTATTGCTTTTCACAGAACAATAGTGCTTTTTAAACAACAAAAAAAAAAAATTCCAACTAAGCAATTGCGCCACGGTTCTGTTAACGCCTTCCGAGACTCCTGTCTTTTTTTTTCCCCTTCCCTTCCCTCACTCCCTCTCTTCCCCTCTCTTTCGTTTTTTCTTTTATGACTGTTGGTATCGATAAAGCCGAGCTGCTCCTGGCCCGCTTCCATATTTAGACAGATAATACAATACATTAGCGTCTGTAGGAAGCCTACGAGGGCTTATCACTCTTCTACGCCCTCATTAAAATACTGTCTTTACACCACAGTTTCCTTTCCGAAGAGAAATTTAATTAGGCGCCTTTGTGTGTCGTATTGATGCTCCGTTACCTGCGGGTCGCCGCCCGGACTCCTCGCGACTTTTCCCGCTCAAGAAAAGGACGTGACTTCTTTATTTAAAACTCTATAAAACCTCTGAGTTTTGCCTAACCCCTTCATTGCGCCTGTCGTCCTCCGTGGGTACGCGATGCGCTTCATGTGCAAATATCGACTCCGGCAATCAAATTTGCATCGAAACATAAAACATGGAAGGATGTAGCAGCACAAACATTAAAACGCACACACACACGCACACACACACACACACATAGGGTGAATAAAGTTTGAACTGGACTTTAAGTTTGAAGTTTAACGCAGATTCAGATCACGTCTTTACAACAAATGTTAAACATTAAATATTAATATTAATGAGCTTGTTTTAATGGTTTCCATAGTAATTTCTGCAAATTCAAAATTATTTTAAAAGAAAGAACTGTAAGGAAACCAGAGTTTTTATCCTGTGCATGGAAGGAGTCTCCAGTTTCAGGTAAAGGCCAAAGCTTTCTTGAAAGCCTGAAAAGCTTCATTTTTTTTTGTTTGTTTGTTTTTTTTGTAATAAAAGAGAAAGAACCGTTTGTAAGATACAACCTGTAATTTATAAAATATGTGAGAACTGGAAATCAGATTTCACGTAACTAGATAACACCGGATTAAAAAAGGTATGATGTCACTCTTTTCCAAAGAAAACTGTAGGCGTAAGAGGAGTAAAACACTTCCCGCAGTGCTTTTACAGGAAATTAATCAACAAGGGTGACGCTGATGATTACGCTCGTTTTATTTTCTGTTTTACTTTTTCTGGTTTATGGCTGGTTTAAGTCTGGGGATTATTTACATTCGCTCGTGTTAACAGAGAACATCTCGTTCTGAGGCTTAAGTCCTAAACGTCTTCTGGTTTTAAAGTGTTCTTCAATAAAAGTGACATCATTTAGTGTGAAGCCTCGTTGTTCCTCAGACACGAAGAACCAAAGAAAAAAAAACAACAACCTTAAAATAAAAACCCTTAACATCTTTTTTTTTTCCTGAACCTCCGTGATGTCCGCGGCCCCCGTTTCTCAGAAAGTGAAAGTCCTCCCTGTTCCCGAACGGCTCCGAAGGCGAAGCGTGAAAACCCAAACAAACAAACTAAAAACAAAACGAACGTTGTTGAAAGTTTGTTCATTGAAACGTTCTAATCCGAACCTATAAAAAGCAGGCGCTGGGAATAAAAGCAGGGCGAATACAAAGGTTTCGGGAGATGTCTGCTTCCTGCCAAACACGCCGGGGTCAAAAGGTGAGGCGTGAGATCTGGCAGGCTTAAACACACTCTCGCCAGACCGGTTTCAGGTGATCTGCCTGATCACTCGGCTTCCTCCGAACGGCTGCAGGTCTCTACCTGTGTGTGTGTGTGTGTGTGTGTGTGTGTGTGTCACCGAGTTTAAAAGCGTCAGGGTTTGGAGTTTTGTGGAAAAACAATACGCGCCCAAACTTGTCCACCGGTTACCTCACCACGGTCCTCAAGTCCGTGACACGTCTGAAATACGACACGGCGGTTTTGACCTGGAGAGGACGCGCGGCATCGGAGAGGGACGTGTCCAGAAACCTGACATCACTTCCTCAGCTTTTATATGTCTCCTGATCATAGCGTGCTTTCATTTTAGATAGAGATAAGAAAATGAGACAAGCAACAAAATGTTCTCGATCCTGGTGCGCGATGTTTATCAGCGGCTGAGCGAATGTTTACCCGTGGCTAGTTTCGCCGTTAGCGCTGCGACTCAAACAACAAGTTCTGGAGCTCTGTGTTCTCAACCACGGGTCAACGATTTCTTAAAATTTGTGCTGCGAGAAATAATAATTTGAAATAATATATATAAAAATAAAAATATGGAAGGAGTCCCAATTTTCAGTGTTTTGTAATCGGCAGAGTTGACATCATCAGGGTGGAGGAGTTTAGGCTTTTTATGTAAGATGAAGGAGCAAGATACACCGTACAGAGAGAGAGTGACAGCAGGAACTACTGCAGGACGAATCGTTCTTGAAACAAACGTAAATAAATCCGTAAACGTTTCCCGAGACGCCGAAGTAAAAGCGGCCCGAAACATTTCGAGACCAGTAACAGTAACCTCACGTCCTGCTGTTGATTAGTTTTCCCTAACCGCACAACACGGAGTGCTTTATGTACTTATGTAGCCCACTCCGTATCACCGTCCTGCCACGTGTCTCTGTTGGAAGTCCTGGAATACTGAACATATTTTATTAGCTTTATAAAAGTCATTACTGGGTGAGTGCCAAAACTTTATGAAAACAATGAGTCAGGAGGGGGTGTTGGCAGAGTTCTGCAGAGACGAGCAGGTTTACGATGAGTAACGAGAGAGCGGAAGGAAGAAGTGAGACATTTTTTTTTGTGTGTGTGTGTGTGTGTGTGTGTGTGTGTGTGTGTGTAAGTTTTTCCTCATAATGTTTAGTCACATGTGTTTAAATCATACAGTCATTAAGCCCCGTTTAAGCGGGTTTAGTTTCTCAGCAGGGATTTGTGCGATCTGAGAACCTCAGAGCATCTGGTCTCGTGTCTGGTTCCGGCTCGGTCTGAGAGACGAGACAGCTAACCGTCACTCCTTCCTGTTCTGCTCGTGCGGTCGGACTGAAGGCAGAGATCTTGATGTTCGATGTTTAATTATCATTTATTTTAAAATAAGCTTAAAACTTTAAATGTCTCTCACATGGTACACCTCATGGACTGGAGCTTAGACCACTGACGTTCGGGGAGAAAAAAAAAAACAGTGTCATCTTTGTTCTGATTGATTTTTCTTCTGTAAGCTTCTATAAGCAGTCTCTAGTGTCAGGGATTGAATGACTCTTAGCTGCTGTGGCGTAAACAGGAAGTGATAAACGATACACAGTGTATATATGTATATAGTTCTTTTATGAGTCACTGTGAGGGTAGTGAGACACTTCACCCCGAGACATCTCTTTGAAGCATCAAAACATCCAAAGTTACAGTGACGCAGTAGAAAGTGTAAAACCTAGTTACAGGAACTCAATACAGGGCTGGGAGACATTGCCACATCCCCTGTACAGTCCGACTGAAGGAGTTCCTGGGAGGCCAGCGTTTCAGACGTGTATGGATCACAGCTCTGGCGTACTGAAAGAACTTTTTTTATATAGAGAAATAAAGGGAGTTTTTACTCTCAGAACTCTCAGAAGTCCTGCTTTGACTCGAACGCCACTGGTAATCCTAAATAATTTATTGTAAGTGTTGGCTGAATGTTATGGGGTGGTGACGCTGACTCCGCCCCCCGTGTTTTATATCTCACTCATAATGCGGCGTGTAAGTCCGTCACACGAAACCTGCAAACCTGAAATATAACATTTCTCCACTGAACAAATAAAGAGAGTCCACACACACATACACACACACACACACACTGACGAGGAGCGAGTGCAGTGCTCGTTAGTGTACAGCGCGTCCCTCCGGTCTTTCAGATGTAAACACTTAGCAACCCGATGCGTCTCCAGCACCTTAATGAGGCGTAGCGTTATTGCTCGCTCGCATCGCTTATTTCCATCCAGACCCGCGCTCATGCTAGTGCTAATGCACGCTAACTTGTGACGTGTCGATTAATTTGTTCCTCGCGAGCCTTTGTTCAATTACAACTTTAAACACTTACAGTCCTCGCTCTGGCGTACGCGCTCGCTCGTCTGAGATGAACGATCGGCGTCTCTACAGACGTCCACCAGCTTTATGTTGTAATAAGGCTCAGATCGATGTTTTTAAGTCTCGAGCACTTGAGAATTTATTTTATCTCTCTCAAGGATGAGGAAGAAGGACATCACCGAGCGTTCATCCTGCGGGAGCGAAGCGAGGTTAAGTGGCCCGAAGTGCAACGTGTAGAGTTTCGGCTCTTATATGCAGCGCACAAGGAGGAACGTCGAGAAATAAAGAACATTCGGTGTTCACTTCACCGCCGCGACGTTCGGCCTCTCCAGAGGGCTTTCTTTATATCTGCTCAGAATTTAACTTACATGGTATAAAACGTCTCTTAATACAGGAGAACTAAGGAAGAAAATAGAGAAAATAGGAGAAAAACTATTTACAAAAATAACTAATAAAAATTCTTAATATTAAACATGACTGTCTTTAAGCAGAAAATATACAAAATGGGTTTAAAAACAAGAATTATTAGGGTAAAGATATTACGTGTTTTTATCTAAAAAAAATATACTAAAATATAAAGGGTGGCCTTTTATTGTGGGCAGTATAAGGTACACCTGTGCACTACTCATGATGTCAGATCAGCATCTTGATGTGG
>JAOTRS010000022.1:974301-985795 GCA_028565755.1 Dinotopterus cunningtoni
ATATTTGTTTCATTTAAAGCAAAAACAAGACACATCTTTGCAATTGGAAAAAATCTCAAACGTAATAAAATTCTACATGATCTCATTTTATTAATTATATTTTTTCAGACTTGATTAGTGGATAATTATTTGTAAGCAGTCTTTTTTTAAGTTTTATTTATAATAATTTTTTTATCTTGCTTTAAAGATTTGGTGTTAACAATTTGAACATGTCGTTTCTGTTATTCTATTCAAATGCATTTAAGATGTTTTTTTATTTTCACGACATTTATCTGGGTTGTGTAGCTTTTCTAAACACGTGTGTGTGTGTGTGTGTGTGTGTGTGTGTGTGTGTGTGTTTTCAGAGAACCAGATTCCTCCCGGTTTCCCGAGCATCGATATGGGTCCTCAGCTCAAAGTGGTAGAGCGAACGCGGACCGCGACCATGCTGTGTGCCGCCAGCGGAAACCCCGACCCGGAAATTTCCTGGTTTAAAGACTTCCTTCCCGTCGACATCAACAGCAGCAACGGACGGATAAAGCAGCTCCGCTCAGGTACGACTTGAACCGTCCGTGCTGTTTAATTAGCGTACAATTAAAATCTCTTCACGTCTCTTTACATTTAAGACAGTCGCTTTATTTCTGAAAATATTCAGTTGTGTTTTTGTGGCATCAGTAACCTGCGCTTAGTGCTGATTGAAGTAGCTGGAGGGTGGAGGCGGGGTTACCTTGTTGCCACGGCAACGACTCGAGCGACTCAGTTTACTGATTGGTACCGGAACAATAAAAACGATTTACATCGAAACAAGCAATTTGATTTGTTTACATCAAAACGAACAGGTATCAATGGTTTACATCAAACAGTAGAATGTTTTGATAAAAACAAAAAACAATTACAAGTTGTTCACGTTATAATAAACAATAATTAAACAATTAACAATTAATTAAACAATTAACCTATAAGGTTTGTCTGTCAAAATGTGCAACAGAATTGATTTATATCAAAAAAACAAACAACAGAAAATGTTTACATAAAAACAGTCAAACAATAACATTTACAAAATAAACAATTGAATCTGGTTATTTCAGTAGAGTTAAAAAGTACAATAAGTGTACAGTAGAGTTTATCTGTTTTAGAGAGTCGTGGGCGGGGTGAAGTGCGGTGAGTGGGCGGGGCTTGTTATTCTCTCAGGCAGTTCTATGAGCACAGCTACTTTTCTATATTTAATAAAACTTTTTTCTGTTTGATTCTTTTCATTCTCTCTCTCTCTCTCTCTCTCTCTCTTTTTCTTTTCTCTCTCTGTCTCTTTTCTATCTCTGCTCTTGTTTTGCGTTCGGTTCCTCTCGCCCAGGCGGCTCACCGATCCGAGGTAAGACAGCAGACAGTCGAACACCCAGTGTGTCAAAACGGTGTCCACGTGTGTCCTCACTCCTCCGTGTCTTTTCATCTTCACCTTCACCTTCGCTCTCACTCTTTCACTCTATCCTTCTCACTCTCTCTCTCTCACTCCTGGTTCGGTCAGATACGCCGAGCTGAACCGGAGAATCGCTTGAGCTCTAACCCGCCCGCTGTCGTGTAACAGAACCTGATACCAGACTGGTTAAGATAATAAACTGTGGATTTTTTATTATACTGTTAATAAATACAAACAATATTTAAAACCTTTTAACAATAATCTGTTGAAATCTATCATATTGATGTTTATCTTATTGTTAGTTTAGCCCCCAAAAAAAGAAGTTGATAGGTCGAAAGGTCGAGCACTAAATTTGCATCAATAAATTTATTTATTTATTTATTTATTTAGTAGAAGCAGTCAGTTGTGATCTCTAACACAATTAAACAACAATCTTGATTTATTGACTTTCGCCAAATTCCTTGCAGCTTCCCGTCAGTTCTCGAACTCTCCTTGGCCTTACCAGATAAAATAAAAATCTTTTTTAAAATAAAAAAAAAAAAAAACTGCTATAGATTCAGTGCAATAAATTTAATAAAATCAAACAAACTTTCAAATAAATGTATATATTTTTGCCGCTTGTCCTTATTATCAGATTGTAAGATGCCTGACAGGCCACGCCCACAAACGACAAACCTGCTAGCATGAGGTGAAAGGAGGATTAGCGACGAAAAAAAAAAAGCTTATTTATTCATGATTTAAAATTCACAGCTGTTTGTTTGGGTAGGAACCAGATTTTCGGTCTAACGGAGTCATTTTTGTCTGAAAACTGTCATTTTGTTTCCGTGGTGATTTGATGAAGGTTTGATCTCCGGGTTGCCGCGTCAGACCGGCGTGTGTGTGTGCGTGCGAGTCTCGGCGCTCGCGTGATTATTATTGTTATTATTCTTGGCGGGGAACAAACCGATTGTAACGACTCTGCAGGTCAGAGCGATGATCTCACGTAATTAAATAATCATTTAAGTGTGTGTCTCCGACATTAGAGCGCACACACACACACACACACATCAGTGACATTGGAATGCTGTAGTCATCTCATCCAAAACCTCCTGAAAACTCATCGACGTCGTCATCTTCGTCCTCCTCCTCCTCCTCACACTCGTCTCACTCCCGCTTCACAGTTAAATGTGCTTTGTGTTGCCATTTATTTCTGTCACAGCAAAAATGTAATCAGTTTCATTATAAAGTAAACTATTTTTTTTATTTGTAGGTGTTTTGTGGTATATTATGTGTATAAAAAAAATTGGGGGAGGGGAAGGGATTGCCGGGCGAGGGATACAGAAGGGGGGGAGCTGTGGTGGTGGGGGGCAGAAAAGGAATCTTGAGAATCAAAATAATTTTATTGCTGTCTGATCAATGTGACGATGTCATCATCTAATTAATAACATAGGAATAATCACGTTGTCATGGTAACAGGGAGAGTCGCGTCTTCATTTCACTACCACGTGATGATTGAGTGGAGATGTCTTTCTCTTTTATTCTTCTTTCAGTTTAGTTTTTTAACCTTCAATTCTTTTTCTTTTTTACATTTTTTTTTACCCATGTCTATTAACTTTCTTTTTTTCTTTCTTTCTATCCTTGTCTATATTTTTCATCTCTTCTGTACTTTTCACCTTTAATTAATCAATTCATTTATTTGCTTGTTTCTTTTCTTCTACCCTTTATTTTTTTCTCTCTTTCTTTATTTGTTTTCATTTTAATCTTTTATTTATTTTTATTTTTTCCTTTCTTTTTTTAAATCTTTTTTATCTTTTTCAAATGTGTTTCTTTTCTTATTTAACTATTTTTCATTTTCTTCTTTTCCATGTCGATCAACTTTCTTTCTTTCTTTCTTTCTTTCTTTTCTTTACTTTCAACATTTTATTTATTTATTTATTTTCTTCCAACCTTTCGATTTCTCTCCTTCCTCTCCTCAGTAAAGCTCTCCTTACAGAAACCTCCACCGTTCGTGTGCTGAGATGCTGTTGCTATGGTAACCGTAGTAACGAGGTGTTACTATGCGCATGGATACGAACTCGTCTCGTGATTTGCGGCTGCAGAGACCCCGTGCCGTTCGCTTCCTGATGGCGAGATAACGTACAGGAAGTGATGTCGTGCTCGTGACGTCGGTGCGGCGGCGAGCGGTGAGGAGACGTCAGCGTCCCGACATCACCGTAGCGCCGCGTTTCCCCTCGGTGACTCGCGCTCGCACATCTGCTGATCTGGGAACAAACTGCAACGTCAGCGCCGCGCAAACACCTGAATCGGCAGTGTGTGTGTCCCCCATAAATACTTTGTGCTTTGCAAGAGATAGTGTGTGTGTGTGTGTGTGTGTGTGTGTGTGTGTATGTGTGTGTGTGTGTGTGTGTGTGTGTGTGCTGATGCATCTGGAGCTGGAGGAACCTTCAGGAACTTTCTCTCAGTTATATGACGCTGTACACCTGGAGCATCAATCTGGTCTGGATTCTAACCAGGGATGCAGGAGAACATCTCTCAGGTTCTTCTGTGGAATAAAATGAGATTTTTGTGAGATTTCATGTTCCTCACACACTCCGTGACCTTCAGGTCCAGGATATCTCTGGAGGTTCGATCTGGAGACCAGAGGACCATCATCATGTTCATGTTTCAACCCTGAGGTTCCTTCACAGCTGGAATTCTCAACAGAGCTCAGAACCTTCCAGAACTGGAGACTCCTTCCATAAATAAAGAAAAGTTAACCTGATCAACAATTACGTTTTTTTTCCCCTTCTGTTGCTATGGAAAAGATGACCTGGTCGTATAACAAGCGCTTTAATGCTGTTGTAGAGAATTAATCAACAATTCACCAATTAAATTGTGTGTCATCAATTAAAGTGTGTGTGTGTGTGTGTGTGTGTGTGTGTGTGTGTGTGTGTGTGTCCATCCTCAGGAGCTCTGCAGATCGAGAACAGTGAAGAATCAGACCAGGGGAAGTACGAGTGTGTGGCGACAAACAGCGCCGGGACGCGTTACTCCGCCCCCGCCAACCTCTACGTCCGAGGTAACTCTCTCCTCTCTCTACGTGTGTGTGTGTGTGTTTAGGTGTGTGTGTGTGTGTGTGTGTTCCAGTAAGGATGTCCTTTAATGTTTAGACACCAGCATTGTGTTCCCTATAAACAGATCTCAACCACACACACGTAAACACACACACACACGTAAACACACACACACACCTTTCTGAGTGTAACAGTCAGAGCCACGCCCGCAGAATAATTCAGCCCGAGTCTTTTATGCGTCCGGCCGCGCAGGTGTCTCCTCCATCAAAACACTGTTGTTATTGAACGCAGCTTCCATGTGTGTGTGTGTGTGTGTGTGTGTTTGTGTGTGTGTGTGATCTTGTTTTGGTTATACCCCCATGGCTCGTCCTTGTCTCTCCACACTGGGGCGTCGAGGTCGAACGGAGGTGACTCAGGAGCAGGAGAGGGCCGACGCCCACAAATGGAAAAGTCCTGTAACCTGCAGTGTGTGTGTTGTGTGTGTGTGTGTTGTGTGTGTGTGTGTGTGTTGTGTGCAGCAGTAGCCAACCAGCTGTAATGTAACAGGACACAATGGAGTGTTTGTTCATTCTATCTTTCCTTTTTTTCTTTGTTTTTTCTTTTCCTTTAAAATTACTGTTTTTTGTTCTTTCTTTAATTCTCGTTTTCTTTTTTTCCTTCACTTCTGTTTTTACTTTCTTTTTTCAATCTTTGTTTTATTTTTATTTTTTCCTTTTTTCTTTAACCTTCCATTCTTTTTCCCCAATTTCTTTCTTTCTTTCTTTTTTTCACCCTTACATTACTGTCCTCTGTTCATTTTTCTTTTTTCCTTCCTTGCTTTGTTTTTTTCCTTTTTTAACTCATATTAACCTTCCATTTCTTTCTTTCTTTGCAGCCTTTCATTTATTTATTTTTTTTTATCTTCGTAAATGAAGAAAGAAATTGAAAGAATAAAGGAACATGAGAAAGGAAAGAGGAAAAAATATAATTAAATGGAAAATGTAAAAATAAACTAAAAGAAAGTAATGTGAAGGAAGGAAGAAAATGAAAAGAATTAAGGAAAACATGGAAAGGAAGAGAGAAGAAAGAACATTGGAAGGAGGAAGACTGTGCGATAAACTTCTAGAAAGAAAGAAAGCGACTAAAAGTATAAAAATAATAAAGGAAATAAAAGACAGAATGGAAAAGAAGGGAAAGAAAAAATAAAAAAGGAGAAGAGACATTTGTTACAGAAAGACTCGACAATAAACCTGAGAAATAAATATGGAAAAGTAAACCATCAGATCTAAATAAAAAAAAGAAAAAACAGGAAGAATGACACAAGATAAACAGGAAGAGAATTAGATCCCTGAAACGTCCTTTTTTTAATGTCTTTCTTTCACCCTTTATTCCTTTTCTTTCCCTTTTTCTTTCTTTCCTTCGTTTTTTTCTTCTTTGTTGTTTATTCAGTTTAACTATTGATTCTGACTCGGTGCAAAATATTTGTGACTGTCATCTTATCCATAGCAACGTGTGACTTGTTTAAATAACACACACACGCACATGCACGCACTCACACACACACACACACACACACACACACACGCGCACACTTGCCTGGGCGTCACACGGAAGCTCTCAGGGCAAACACACCACAGAGAGTAAACAGAGCCACCTGCGGCATTAAGGCCAGAATAATAATAAGTGTGTGTGTGTGTGTGTGTGTGTGTGTGTGTGTGTGTGTGACACTGAGAGCTGTGGTGTGATGGGTGTGGATTCCTGTGAGTCTTCTCGTGCAGGTAATAACAGCACTGAGTGACTGACACCGCACCTCCTGCAGCCCTCAGGTTCTCACGCGACACACACACACACACACACACACACACACACACACACAGTACCCTCAAACCCCACCGCTCCTTCCTGTCTCCGCCCCTCGCCGTACACCACCGCTCCTGACTCCGCCCCTCACCGTACCCCACCGCTCCTGACTCCGCCCCTATTGTATGTCCCCTGTAAACTCCATGGCTCCTGACTCCACCCCTTGCTTCTGACACACCACCACTCCTGACTCCGCCCCTCGCTATACACCACCGCTCCTGACTCCGCCCCTCACCACGCCTTCCTACACTCTACTTCTGAATAAGAGTCCATTTCTCTTTATTCAGAACTAAGCGAGCTCAATGATGCTTTACAAAAAGTAATAGAGGTAAACCAATATGAATCACACACACACACACACACACACACACACACACACACACACACACACACAAACACACATTGTTGCAAAGCAGTTTTACGGAATCAAAAGAAAAATTTGGGAAATGAGTTCAAAAAGAACAAGGAAATAAACATAAATCATTATGATCAGATTGAAGAGCAAGCCGAGGGCGACAGTGGCAGGGAAAAACTCCCTAAGATGACACTAGGAAGCAACCTTAACGAGAACCTGACTCAACAGGGAACCCATCCTCATCTGGGTGATATCAGACAGTAGGGATTGATCTGCAGTCATAACAGGAGAAGTGTATAAGTTATTAAGTCCACTTCTGTTATTGGAGGCTGATCTGCAGTCATGAAGTCTCAACAGTTTGTGGGAATTTCAGTCCTGAACTATTGAGCGACTGCAGTCACAAGCTGTTAGAGAACAACTATCTGCATGAGCCGAGTGCAAGGCCGTCTTAATGGCCAACTGAAACCGCCTCCAGTGACCACGCGCATCCCAAACATGTGCATGTAAGTGGTTTAAATTATTATAATGAATCAAAAGCATGATAGACATCCACTATGCACAATATTCTGACATCAGAACAACATGCCACACGATCAATAGTAGACACATTTCCATTTGCCTTATTTTTGGCTTTACTTGTCTGTTTTAACAGAGTATTAACAATTGTCCCTAATAGGGAGACTGGGCTAGGTAGAAATTAGCCGGAGCATTGCTTCTTTATAAAACTTATCGAACATTTGTCTTACAACCATTGCTAATGTGCTTTATCCATGGTTGTGTCTTAACACCAAATCATTTCACCTGGACGGCAAATATGAAAACTTCCATTATTATCTTGATCCTACCAGCACAGTATTTTCATCCTGTGTCTCAGTCAATTAGTGACCTGAAACCCCATTTTGTCTTTATCTTGCCATTTTAGTTTAGACACCTTGAGTACTGTATCTACTCTGCTTCTTGATTCACACCTCAGGTATACCCACACTATAGATGTTTCAGGTCTCCATTCCAGTCTTTATGTACACTCTATAGGCTTTGTGGGCAGCTAGTCAGCTAAAAAGTTTAACATACTCTCGTAATACAGCAGCATGACTGGTAGATATTGTAGATCACGGGTCTAATTCGGGAAGACGTCTTTCTTGAGATTCTATTTCATAAGACGTCAGAGCCTGAAGAAAACTTCAGCAAAACTTGTTTCTTTTTTGTCCCTGACTCTGCAGAAAGACTAGTACAACTGGAATTTTGGCACGATCATTATTCCTCCCAAGACTCACTTGCCGTTTTCGGATGCTTCCCTTGTTTGGAGAGTCTCATTATTTACATAAAGCTGCATACACAGTGACAGCATTCCAGGATTTCATTTTAATGCTCCTTACTGTATTTGTTGTTTGAAATTCCTTTTTCTGATTTATGACCTTAGTAGCGAAGTAGTTTAAATTAGGGTTTCTAAAATGTGCATTAAATATATATCAATTCGCAATCTCTCTTTCTTTCAAGGGTTTTTTTCATTATCATTAGTAAGCACTGGGAAATATAAGTAGACAGAACCCCCAGGGTGATATTGTTCCCCTGGTAGATATCAATTATTCTGATATTGTGTGTTTAGTTTGTTTTAAATTTGAAATTAGTTACATTTTCAAGAAATGAGTTACTTGGAAGTAAACAAACCCTGTGTTTATTTATAGCATTTTGCCGACACTTTTATGCTGAGGAATATTTTATACCGAGCTTGTGGGCCCAGGAGGGGCAACTTGATAGTGCTTGGATTTGAACTCATAACCTTACAATCGTTAGTCTGTGCCCTCAACTCGTAAGCTACTCCCGCCTTCCGCTGCTCTCCTTGTCATGCAAATTTCAACCTGTGCTGCCTTCCACAATAACAATTACACACTTGCCAGATATTTTTATCTTTCATGACAATCCAAGTATGAGGCTATATTTGGCTCATACGGTACAGTATGCAACATAGCATTCCACAAACTGAACAAAATCAAGTGTGAAAGTGGTGTAGGAAGAACAGAAAGAAAGAGAGAAAAACAAGCATGAGTGCTGCAGTATACATTATACATAGGAGTGCTATAAACAATAAATACAAATGATGTAATCCCACACCACAACAGAGCACAAAACGTAGTAGTACTGCCAGCTGAGTTCAGATTTTCATAACTTGAAATAGTATTTAGATGCAGTTAAATACTATAAGTAGTAACATGCCTGCGGGCGGATAAAGCAATGGCATTACACTTCATATCACATCCAGTAAACCAAAGAAGGTGGAAATTGCATTACGTGAAGCAAATAACATCCCAAGAAAAGGGTATAATTTTATTCTAAAGAGTGCAATGCTGCCTGTTTAATATGTAAGGGCCGTTGATTGTGCAGAAAAACAGAATACAGTTATGAGAATAAAAACTGTATATACCCTGCTATACTAATGCACTTTTCTCAGCATTTCACTCGTGCTTGGACACCATCAAGGTAGAAAGTTTTCTCAGTACACCAGGTCCATGATCGGACTGCCTGCATCACATCTGAAATGCTGGCCTCCCAGGAACTCCTTTAATGGCCCAAACATGTGGAAATGGAAAGGTAGGACTGTACAGGGGGGATGTGGCAATAACTCCCAGCCGAGTTCCTGTAATGTGCAAGTGGTGTTGTTGAATGATCATGTGTAGAATTCCCAAAGACAAAAGTGTCTTTTCAACAAGTTGTTGACAAGTTATCCCGTGATTATCAAGGAACAGGTGTGCCCCTTTCTAAATGTTCATTGAAACGACTGCAGTGGGCTCTGAGCCACCTCGGACAGGATTGTCATTCACAGATTTACGGCCTTCTAAAACGTTTGTACCATCCAAATGTTTTACTTCAGCTATACAGCTAAAAAGTCTATTACTATTCTGCAAATGTCGATTTGTTTGTGACTTCATTCAGGAGAAAATTCACCACAAGTCCCGGTTTGACTTGAACACCCCTTGAAAACTGAATGAGCCCCCTAGTGAAAGTGCTTATATTTTGCATTGTTTTAATTTACTGCAACACAAGTCTTCCTTGCTGGCAATGTATTGAAACATGCATAGGATGGATGAAATTGTTCAGTGCATGAGCATACATATGTGGTCAGTAATAGACTTAGTGTCATGCTGTGTTTCATTTTCATTTAGAAAATTTAGTGGGTGCCCTTATCCAGTGTGACTAATGCTTATTTCACTTGTATAACTAAGCAGTTGAGGCTTAAGGGCTTTACACAAGCCTGCAACAGGAATGCTGGGATTTGAGCTCACACCCTTCCAAGTAAGACTACTTCTGCACAGAGAGCAGCTCCAGGATGTCAGTTGTACAAATTACCTATTTACATATAATATTTCCTATTAAATCATGTACTGTAAGCCTAAGCAACGTTTTAATGTATGAAAATAAAGTGTGCCATAAATTATGCACTTACTGTACTTGTGTACAGTCTAACTTTTTAAGGTCGTTTAGCCAAAATGCTTAAGAAGTGTGATTATTAGATAGACATTAGTTTAACTAGAACTTGGTGAGGGGGATTACCTGATTGTATAAATTTCTGACAGTCTGGGTTTCGCACTGTTCCCTGCTCGGTCCCATTGCTGTGGGATTATCGCATGCTTCATACGTTTCTTGCAAATGCACACATCACTCAGATATTGAGATGGATCACGTACGCTGCAAAATCTCTGCCTTGCACTCTCTTTTCTTCTCTCACCACCACCTTCTTGTAATTCGCTCACCTGCTTCCTCTTTACGATTTCATATTCTCTTTGACTCTCAGTCTTTCTCCCTGTTCCCAACTCCCTTTTCCACCTACTCATTTCTCATGCTGGTGTGGATGTGACTCGTCTAAATGTTTAAGTCTGGGGGTGGGGTAGGCTTGTGCCTCATAAAGTGCATGAAGCTTGAATAATAATAGATATTCCAGTAGTACATTACAACAACAAATCCATGATTCCACATCTTATTATTTCCATTGCCAATTCATATTTCATGTTCTGTAACAAAGTACTTGTGTTGAATTTTGTTCAGTTTTTATTTGTTTTTTTTTTTTTTACAGGAAACCAACTAATTTTTGCTATTTCTGTCTTTGCAAGCTTTATTTGTATTGTAACTATTTTTTGAGGTGCGAAGTGTAAATGACGTAACATATAGGAATTACTGTTGAGAGTGGGGAAACTGTAATGATTCCTATTAACTTGTGAGGAACAGACAGGAGAACTTAGGTACAGGTTGACCGAGCTATAACAATCAAGGCAATCATAGCGAACACTCACTCATCATATATACCGCTTAATCCTGTATAGAGGGTCGGGTGGATCTTTCGACTGTGGGAGGAAACCCACCAAGCACAGGGGAAACATGCAAACTTCATGCACACAGAGACTGAAATTGATCCTGGATGGGAATCGAACCCGGACCCTGGAGGTGCAAGGCGACAGTGCTAACCACTACACTACCATGCTGCCCATAATGAACACCTTATAATTCAGGATTAAATTTTTTTTGTCATACCACGATGCATTTCACTGTCCAAAAGAAAGAGAAAAAGCAAAATAGACCATATAACCCTAAATGACAGCCCTGGTTAATTTTTCATTCTAAAATGCTTTCCTTTGATAATATCATATAATCTAGTTCAACAAATCGAGATTACATAAGAGGAACATTTACCTCAGGGTTCACCCAATTACTGCAGGAAGCAGATACAAAACCTATTAAACCGTCTATTAAAAGAGAAACAAACATGCTGCGGAGCTACAATTATCCCTTATAATTGATTAATGTTTATTACTTTAATATGTGTTAGTATAAAACTCAGATGAATTGAATTAAATCAAATATTTTTTTTCTATTTACAAGCAT
>JAOTRS010000022.1:985895-1002374 GCA_028565755.1 Dinotopterus cunningtoni
CCAACCCCGCCCTCTTGCGGAAGTTCCTCGTAGCGCTCTCGAGTGCTTGGTTTCTGATTGGCCGATTCCTCTGCCAGTCTTGCGTGTGACCCTCGTCTATCAGTTCATTTGATTTTATTCAGGAAACCTGCATGAACCTGAACCCCCTCGACCACGCCCTAAACCCCCTACCCTCCCCCCCTTAGTGTGTGTATGCTACTTTCTGTCTTGTCCCTGTTCTAGTTTTCTTTTTTTCTGTTTATTCTAACAAGCAGGAGTGAAGTGGAGATCTCTAACCAGGACCCTCACTTCAGTTCTGTTAAAAAGAGGCGATGCTGAGACCACCTGCTTTAAAACCTTAACATTTATTTTACACATTACAGTGTAAAATAAATAAGTACATTATAGTTACGCTTACTTGTAAATGTTCCGCTGTAGCGCCAACAAAGTCTAGAACCGAGAACTGATTATCTTAAAGAAAGAAAAAGGGGTGCTGGTCTGTACCTTTCCTGGTTGCTAAGGTGACATCCTTTTACCTGGAGAAGTGTGTGTGTGTGTGTGTGTGTGTGTGTGTGTGTGCGTGTGTGTGTGTGTGTGTAGGTTAGCTGTAAAGCAGAGGCATGAGATGGAAAAATAATTAAAGTGTAAACAATGCTGACTTTCTTGAAAAAAAAGTTAAATAAATAAAATATAAAGCAGGAAAAGAAAAAAGGCAGAAAAGGAAAAATAAATGAATTAAATAAAAAAAGCATTAAAAGAAAATAAATGCAGAATGGAAAAGAAAGAAAGGAAGAGCGCCGAGCTTTTTGTGCAGGAGGTCTAACACGGTTTAACACCGCGAAGTTCGCTGCTACGTGCTAATGCTAAAAGCAAAATGCAGCAAGACTCATCTTCTTTCTTTTTTTTATACGAATGTTGGAGCCAATCAGCACCCGGAATGATTGACAGTTACACAGACACGCCCTCTAACATACACACTAAAGGTACAAAAGATGTTCAAGATTCAACCCCAGTGACAAGGAAAGGTATTGGTAAGAAAGAACAGCATCACCTAGAGGAGGGAGGGAGAAGTAAAAAAAACAGAACTAAAACTGAAATGTTAAAATGGAAATAAAAGCATTGAAGGAAAGAAAGAAATGATAAAGGAAAAGAGAAAAAAAAGGGAAAAAAAGATCTTAAAAATAACAGGAAACAAACTGAACAAAAGAAAAGAATAAAAAAATTATGAAAATGGAAAGGATAAAGTAAAAGAGAAAAGAAATTTTGTAAAGAAAGACGACAAAAACTAGAAGGGAGGAATAAAATGAAAGGTTAAAATAAAGAAAGTGAAGCTTGAAAGGAAGAATTGAAAAACAACTAAAAATAAAAACAAAAAGAAAATAAAACAATTAAAGATGAAATGGGAAAGAAAGAAGAGGAAAAAAGAAATGGAAAAGAATAAAAAAGATTCAAAGTAGAAACATTATAAAGGAAATAAAACAATAAAAGACAGAATGGGAAAGAATAAATGAAGATAATTAAAACGGTAAAGGAAAATATGGGAAAGGAAGAGGGAGAAAATAAAGACAATAAACTTCTAGAAATAAAGAAAGACTGAAAAGATAAAGTACGGAAGGGGAAAAATAAGATTAGGAAGGATTGTGCAAGATGAACAGGAAGAGAATTGTAAAGAAAGAAAAGTAAAAAAAAAAGGTTGGAAAAAAAGAAATAAAAAAATCAAGAATAAAGAAAGAAAAAGAAGGAAGACAAAAGAAAAAGGTTGATATCTCAACCCCGGTTGATGTTTTCGTTCTTTCTGTTCAGAGACTGCAGGATCAGCATTACTTCTTTGCAGCAAGAGGGAAAAAAACTTTTTAAAAAAATCATGACCTCATCATCAGATCGAAGAATCAAACTAAAGCCTGGTTTTATGCTAATGCGAACAGCACTGAAATGGCGTGATGTCATGTTTTGACTTTATTGCAATTGTAGGTCGTTTCATGACCTGCTGCTGATGGTTAAACCGTCTCTCTGTCGCATGCTGAGACGCGTCAACGTAGTTGTGTTTGATGTTCCTAGCATCTAGTGTCCTGCTTTTCTTTCTTTTAGCTTGCACGCTCTGCTTTCCCGCCCTGCCTAGCCGTGTTTTCTCATTTCCTCTTCTCTGCTTGCTGACTCGCTCACACCCGCATACGCTCTGTCGTTACGCCGTGATACGCGAACGTGTCACCACGCGTCACGTTTATTAAAAAAAAAGTGTGCCACCACAACTTTGTTTTTTTTTTCCTTTCTCATTACGACTCTATTGTCACGGCCGCATTCTCACGCTGACAACCGACATCATTCCCAGTTATTAGTTTGAAAAATATCTCCAGCTTCATCGTCTTTCCCGCTCGTCTTTAAGACATGTTGGTGTTGTTGAGTTTTTCCCGTCCTGTCTTGCGTCTAATTGAAACAAAGAACCGACGCGGATCTCGGAACGGCAAGACTTCTGGTTTTTCCGAGTCGGAAGCTAATGAGCCGGGGGCGGGTTGTATAGCTAGCGCGACTGCCGTGACTGCCTGGGCAAATTAAGAAATATTTGAAAATCCATTTTCATTTGGTCTGGTGAGGAAAACCAATTAGCGCCCGCAGCGGTTCTCCGTGGAGACCTCAGGAGAGCGCCATTAATGCGACCAAGTTTATTCGGCGTTTCTACCGGAACGACTACGAGCACGCGCTCAAGAAAATAATTAATCGAAGGCTACTTTCGCAACAAAAGAGACAAGATAGTCATCTCGGCGCACGCTGAATACCGCGAGGGAAACAATAAACGAGCAGAAGCACAATAGGACTTGGTGTTGTGTTGTAGAGGCGCAGTTTTTAACCTTCATCTCCTTCGTGAGATTCTTTATTCGCCCTTGATTTCTCCTTCATGCTGAGAGACGACGTGCTTATCCCGGGCCATCTTTCCTTCCTTTAGCTATTCAGATCAGCCTCCATGCCGATAGTCCATTCTTCCTCTCTCTCGCTCTCTCACTGTCTCTCTCTCTCTCTCTGTCTCTCTCTGTCTCTCCGCAAAACGTCAACAGGCCCCATTTTTCTCATCTCCATGGGAACCTCTTTTATAATGTCAGCTTATCTGCATATCAGAGCTGCACAAAGAGATGGAAGGAAAAAAGGCTTCGCTGAACAATGCGTGTCCCACGGGCTTTTCTCCCGGCGCTGCAATTCAGATAGCCCCAAACGGCAGCACACGCCGACGATCTCACGCTATCGACACCCTGTAATCGCAAAGGATTGGATTAGACAAAAATCGAAAGGGACGAGGAAAACAATAAATAGAGAAATAAATAAAAGAACACGTTCAATAAAGTTGGACATTGGCAAGATATCTTGCTTAATCTGATCTACCTGAAAGGGACTTCATTCTCCTCCTGCTAATCTTTAATATCTGTCTGTAGCCGCGCAGATTGTATTCCGAGTTGCTATTTTAAAGAAATGTCTTTCGGTTTCTCATGATGATGGAAAAGGAAGCAAATGTTCGGTCAGAGAACCAGGTGAGGAACTGGAACCATCCCATCAGTTCCTCTATAATCCTACAGGTCAAACTGAGCAGACGTTCTCAGGCAGAACAGTGTCCTTTGTGGTAGAAGTGAATTATTTGCTTTAGTTTGTTTAAAAAAAAATGTATATCTACCTCTATATCTTTCAAAATTGCGATACAAATCGAACCTGTATCTGTGTATGATGATGATGCGGTATCGGACGCTCCCTGGTGATTCCTGTCACTAGTACCTAGTTAGATACACAAGCTAGGAACTACTAAAGACGTCGTCCGCTAAATAATACTTACCCGACTTGCTAGGAGATGACTCTCGCATCTTTCCGACTCTCGCATCTCTAAATCTCCAGACGTCTCACTCCGTTGTTTCCGTTTCAGTACGGCGGGTCCCGCCCCGATTCTCCATCCCACCCAGCGACCAGGAGGTGATGCCAGGTGGCAGCGCTAATCTCACCTGCGTCGCCGTGGGAGCCCCGATGCCCTACGTCAAGTGGATGACCGGAGAGACCGAGCTCACCAAGGAAGAGGAAATGCCTGTGGGACGCAACGTGCTGGAGCTCACCAACATCCGCAAGTCGGCCAACTACACCTGCGTGGCCATGTCGTCTCTGGGGATGATCGAAGCCACAGCGCAGGTTACAGTCAAAGGTAACGTTGAGTCTTTTGCTCCTTAATGGTCGCCAGTGTGTAAATGTGGAGTTCCTGCTCCATGGGAACGCTGGTCGTTATGTTGCCTGGATACACAGATAATAGGTGGGTTATTTGGGTTTTTTTTTTCCTCTGATGGTTCATATAATAAACTTTTTAAAAGAGTTGAGTAACAGACACCGTTCTATAGAGGGACAGCAACTGTAGCCTCGCAACGGGCCACACGTAGCTCTCAACTTTTGATTTTGGAAACTTTGTAAAACAACAAAAAAAAGGGAGGAGCGGTTTGATCAATGAAATGTAAAAAAAATAAACTGCTTTTAATACTGTATAAGTCACAAATTTGCTAAATCTAGCGTTAGCGCTTTAAATACTGCGCTAATACATTTGTCTCGTGTCTGATCATCGCGCTCTCTTTGCCATCACTCTGAGCTTGTGTTCGTCCGGAGCGAATGTTCAGCACGCTCTCAGAGTGTGTTTTGGTCCCACCAGACACCTCGGGACTTGCGTTAGAAACCGCTAACTCTATTGATCGCGTTTTCACACTTCAGCAATCAATATCGGCTGGGAGAGTGTCGCGGACGTTTATCTACAGGCTGCCCGCGAGTCTTAATGACACGAGAATGTGTGTTCCTGACTCGCTCACCTGCCCTTTTTACTTGTCCTGTCTCTCTCTCGCTCACACAAATCCAGCGTTTTAGGCGAGCTGAGCCATATTTCTCTCGCACTTTGCGAGGGTTCTGTCTCCGACGGTCAATAAAATTGATTCAGAATGTGTTTCAGCGGCCCAGCGGTGTCTCACTCGCAAGGAATATCAAGTGACCGTAGCCGGGTGATGACGATGATGGGAGTTTTTTTTGGACCTCGTTTCTTATCATCGTTTACGATATTAGTGGCATGTTATCAAGCTATGTTATTTACGCAAATGTAACGCTACCGTTTAGCTAATGTACAGTAGCGAAGAATCCGCAGCTGTCGTTGTTATCCGCAGAAAAGCTACTGTTCCATCAGGGGAGTGTCTTTGTAGCTTAACACGACCTGGAGACTTTTAGTTTGTAATGTTGTGAATTGGACATATCCCAACGAACAAGACGCCACTTTGGTTTCCAAAAGTTTTTAAAAAAGCCAGGGTTTGGCTTTAAACAGCGTCATGTGTCGTAGAAGCGAATTATAAGCTTTTTTGAATTATTTGTTTGTTTAGAAAAATGATACAAATCGAATTGGTACCTGTGCATCGTGATAATACAGTATCAGGCGCCCCCTGGTGGTTCCCATCCCTAATAGCTACTTAAATATATTGGATATATATTAGCTAAGGACTACTAGGGAAGTACTCTGCTAAATAATACATACTAATTTGCTGAGAGTTAACTTTCACATCTTTCCATCGCTAAATATCCAGACGTCTCACTTCGTTGTCTCCGTTATGCGTTCCAGTACAGCGGGTTTTATTATTAGGATACGTCATTTACACAAACGTAACACGCTACCATGTAGCAAAGAATCCAGGGCTGTCAGAGGTATCCACAGAAAAATTTAGTTTTTCTTTACTTTTTAAAAAAGTATTTGTCTTCTTTTATGAAAGTTTCTGAAACCTTTCTGAAACCATCTGCTCCTTATCTCCTCAGCGCTCCCCAAACCCCCCACGTCCCTGACCGTAACCGAAACCACCGCCACCAGCGTCACCCTGACGTGGGACTCCGGGAACCCGGAACCCGTGTCCTACTACATGATCCAGTACCGCTCCAAAGCGTCCGACAGCAGGTACCAGGAGGTGGACGGCGTCGCAACGACGCGCTACAGCATCGGCGGGCTGAGTCCGTACTCGGAGTACGAGTTCCGCGTCATGGCGGTGAACAATATCGGGCGCGGCCCGCCGAGTGACACCGTGGATACTCGCACCAGCGAACAGGCGCCCTCGTCCCCTCCGCTGCACGTTCAGGCGCGCATGCTGAGCTCCAGCACCATGCTGGTGCAGTGGGAACCGCCGGAGGAACCCAACGGGCAGATCCGCGGATATCGCGTCTATTACACGACCGATCCGGACGCGCAGCTCAGCGCCTGGCTGAAGCACAACACCGACGACAGCCGACTCACCACGATCTCCGCCCTGATCACCAACGTCACGTACAGCCTCCGCGTCCTGGGCTTCACTTCCGTAGGAGACGGTCCTCCGTCTGACGTCCTGCAGGTCAAAACGCAGCAAGGAGGTGTGTATAGATCAAAGCCATGGTTTAAATCACTTCCAGTGTACCGTCCGTCTCGTCCTTTAAGCTTTAGGCCACGCCCCCAAGTGAGCCGCCACAGTGTGTGTGTGTGTGTGTGTGTGTGTGTGTGTGTGTGCTGAGAAGGAAAACAGTTTCAATATGCGCTCAAACCTCAGGAAGCAAACTTCACACACCAACCAGTCCGAAAAATACTAGAAATAAATAAAAAGCCAGTTTTTTTCTTTTTCTTTTACTAAAAGCTGCTCCTGTTGAAATTCGCTTTAGTGCTTCAGATTTTAGTTTGTCGTATTTTTTTGTGACAGCTCAGAGAGATGTAGCTTTTTGTGCACCGATGAAAAGGAATGAATACAGCGAGGATCTGGGACTAGTGTGTGTGTGTGTGTGTGTGTGTGTGTGGAGTACAAAGTTCAAAGCTTTGCCGAGGTGAACCATTCTCCCTGCAGTGGATTGAATAAATATACAGTATGTACTTATGGATGAGATGGATATAGGAGGAAAAACACAAGTGCACTTAAAGACGAATGCAAACCAGATAAAATTACAAGTGTGACAAGATGTTTATTTGTTTATTTATTTATTTATTTATTTATCTATTTATCTTGAAGTCTTGATTAAACTTGTATCATTTTTCAAATCTTTTGAGTTTTTTTTTCGTTACTCCAGAATCAGTGGTGATGTCACACCGGACATGTTTAAGTCTGAACTAAGGATACATCGTCTAAGTTCCACGTCTACGTCAGTTCCAGCTTTCTGGTGCAAAAATGCACATGTTAATTGTTTGGGGGCGTGGCCTAGCGGTGGACTAGTTAATACAAAGTGTTTAGCAAGAACAGGAATGCGACTGCTGTTTTCCAATATGGCCGCCATTACAGTATGATGTTCCAGGACTGAAGGTTCTGGTTCTGGTTCTGCAATCGGACGTGGGTCCAGGGTGTAAACGATCGTAGGTGAGGTTTAGGTCTTGATAGCTGCTTTAGTATTTCTCATTCGAGCACTAGATTCTGGTGTTTTGGTGTAAACATGACATCTTAATCACTGCAAGTGAAATAATCTTGACTTCAGCCAAACCCACCTACAGTATTTATAATTTCTGATAATGAGATTACAACAAACAACAAATATAAAATTATTAAGGTTTATTATTTCTAGTCGAATGTTACTAAAATCGCAAACAAAAAATGTCTTGTTCTTTCTGCAAATACATTTTTTATCATTTTTTTCAAGATATACATTTTTAGAAACTTGCAAATTTATCGCCAGTAACAACGGGACAGTTTTCGATTGCAATTTTAATAACGTTTGACTAAAATTCAGCTTAATTTTGGTATATTTGGTTCTATTTTTTAAGAAATTATTGATAGCTTCAGAAAGGTTCACGAATATTTCACTTCCTAATACGTGTACGGTGGCCGGGACGATGTTACAATTTTACATGCATTAGGGTTTGATTAAACATCTAAGGGTTCAGGGGTCTTGTTGAACAAGTGACTTTATGATCTTTTGCCTAACGTCTCAACCCCTGAGCTCCTCCTGATAGTTGCTGATCAGGTTTATTGATTATTTCTTGACTGATTTCTTTGCTAAATTCCCCTCTTCAGTCCCGGCGCAGCCTTCTGGATTCGAGGCCGAAGCCGAACCCGACAGCAAGATCGTCCTGAAGTGGCTGTGGCCCGTTCAAGAGCCGATCACTCTGTACGAGCTGCATTACTGGGAGGCCGGATCTGACAACAAGGTACGGCGGCGCTGCCAGTTTCTCTTTCTGTCTCTCTGTTATTAGTCTCCATGCGGGGGGTCATTAAAACCGAGGAGGCCGTGATTCAGGGCGGCGGCTCGCAATCAAAGATGATGGTGCAGATTGACATTTGGCGGCGCGGCCCGAAGGCATTTGGAGAGGGTGAGGTTTTGTAGATTTGTTGTTTTGGCTTTAAAAATAGAAGGACTGTCTAATCAATGGCCACCGAGAACAGATTCGCAGAATCAAGTCTTGGCAAAAATTCACGCGCCATGTGGAGGAGACGCGGGTAAAATCGGCCCATGTTGAGAGCAGATGCCTTTCGAACGCTCTGATCGTTCAGGGTTCCGGTTGCAGCTGAAATGTGGCTGTGGACCGTAGGGGTGTGACGAGGCATCAGAACAGTGCATTAGTGTAACGAAACAGGATGAAAAAACGAACAATAATAAAGTAGAACGTGTGCGCTACGAGTGTTTTCTCTCCACCAGAAAAACAAACAATTAAATCAGACGGATTCCACACTTTCACATTCAGTACAAGATTCAGAGTCTATAAATATGCAAATTGGAGCCCCACCCCCCACCTCACGCTCCATCTCATTTGCATAAAAGACTATAATTTGATTGGCTGATGCAGTTACACTTGTTCTTCATTACAACATTCAAATTAAATGGATATGCAAATTAAACATGACTCGAATTTACATTTCTTTTCTCACAGCTTGTATTTCATACACAATCCTGATTGGCTGTTATCGTTTTTGACGCAAGAACCCTCAGTGCCAACACTTTTACTTTTATTACGCACTCTACACTGTGTTAATGTGACATTATTTAGTTAACGCTTTCGGTCCTTGTCCAATGTTACATTAAGTTCATTTGCATACTTGAACCTGATTGGCTGTTACATTTTATGATGCAACAACCCTCGCCTAATATGTTTAATTCTTCCAGATAAGATTTTTTAGCAAAAAATAAAAAAGAGTAAGGTACAAAAACTTTTTGTTTGTGTTTAAGTCATATTTTATAAAGTAAAAATGTTTTGTTTTCTAGACTGTTTACATGATAAATTGATGAAGACTTTAAAAATAGGAGCATTATTTTTTTATTGAAATTATTATTTATATAGAATTTATTGCATCTTTTTAATTTATAATTTTTTTTAAATAAATCACTTTCTTGATATTATAGCATGATTAGCGTAATGCTAGTTTCATCAGCAAAACCCATTAAAACCTCAAAGGGAAGCTTGCTCGGTCACAGATCCAAGATAACGAGATACGGACGTCTTTGAAAAAGTGAATAAAGGTCAAACTAAAAAAAAAGGTTTTTCCGTGTTTCTTTCTTTTTTTTTTTTTTGCAGATTCGTGTCACCTTCATCCCGGCTGGGTCGTACGCCGTGGAAGGCCTGAAGCCAGACACTCTGTACATGTTCTCCCTCGCTGCCCGATCCGAAATGGGCCTGGGGGTCTTCACCAAACCCATCGAAGCCAGGACCGCTCAGTCCAGTGAGTGCTCTGCTCTCTCCTCCTGTTCTGTTGAAAAAATAAAAAAGGGATAAAGAATTCACCCTGCTGCTCAGGGACAGCCGCAGATTTTCTGTCCTCCTGTCCCTCTCCTGCCTCCGTCATTAATCATCCTTTTTTCCTGAACGAGGGAATTCCCGTGTCCGATGACTCGGGCGGAGGGTGCGGTGCGTTTCCTTGCGTTCTCGTCGCCGTTCTTTCGGGTTTTGGGGTGAAGTTGTTTATCAGAGATCCAGTAATGTACGTTAACAACCAGAGTGAAGGAGGGAACGATACGATTATACGATACGATATAAAGTTAAACTTAATATTATCCACAAGAGAAGCCTATACAAGTGTATTTTCTTTTCAGGAATTTCGTTGTTCAGAAGAGCACGATTATAATATTATAATATAGTGTCAATATAAACAACGTAACGAAAATATGCAAATCAAGGTGGTGGTGGTTGTTTTTTGTTTTTTTCAGTAGCGAGAAATACGGAATAGGGCGGAGTCAATGCAAATCTGTCTTTAGGTTTGGCGTCTAATCAACAGTCTTTTAAAGCCTAACATTTCTGGAGCTCAAAATATAAAATATTAAGTTCAGTTTGTATTAAAAGCTTCAATTTTTTTGTTGTTGTTTTGTTTTAAATGTACGAGTTTTCTTTTGTAGCACAAGTCCTTTTTATTTCAGTGCCGCACTTCCTCGTCACCACTCGTACAGCTGCTGTGTTTCAGTTCCAGTGTTTCTCTCTTCTCTTCAGGTTTTGTTTTCAATGCCAAATATTAAAGTCACAGTTTGAGTTTCATAGAAATAGTTTTCGCGAAAGGGATCGTGGGCGCAAACGAACACTACTGAAGGGCAGCTACTACGTCTGTGTGTTACGTTTAGCTCAAAGTGATGAGAACGTTTCTCGAAATTACGTCTTTATGGAAGCTTCATGAGGAAGCACAGATGTGCACCGGCGCCTTTACTTTTAGAAGTAGCGTGTTTAGCGCCTGGTCGTCACATACTGTACACGTTATTTTATTTAAAATTGCTTTTAATGTTTTAAAACCAATTTTATTTTGTTTATTTGGCGCTATAACAGGACACACTGTTTTCTTTTTAAACAATTTTTTAAAAATGTAAATTTTTAAGCCATATCCATAAGCAGTGTAAAACACTCCATGTCAAGCTGTTGAGGGAAATAATCAACGACAAGGTGGTGTGAAAAAGCAAAGTTGATTATTTCTCCATAACAGCATGTCCTGTAATTGATTATTCCTCTTCTCTTACAGAAACTAGCCAACGTTTACACTTTATAATTTGTTAAAAATTACACTTTTTGTCCACTAAGCACGTTACTGTATGGTGGTTTTTATTTATATGTATTTATTTAGTTAGTTATTTGTCGGTTTTCTTTGTTTGCAGTATTTTTTTTAGTCAGACTTTAGAAAACGAAACACCTTTAAAAAAATTTAGCAACAAATGTATCTAAAGAGTTCTAAATTTCTTGCTACATTCGATGTTAAATCGATACTATTGGTTTTGTTTCGTATCCCAGTCGTGTTCGGACTCCTCACGTGTCGTTATCGTCTATAATTCAGCATCAGTGTTTTGCAGAGGTGTTGTTAATGTTACGCACTTACTGTGAAAAAGTTTAATACGTTTATTAAGTTGAATAAGGCGTTAGCCTGCGACTTCCCCCTTGCTCATGTGACAATAACGCTCACGCCGTGTCACGGCTCACATCTCTCACTCATCGCTAAAATAAAACCTGAGTCTGGAGGTCTGTCTGAGCGACGTCCTGCTCCGTTAACGTCTCCGCCGCAGCTGTGAAGCTTCTGTAGGACGCTGACATGAAGACGTGCGCGGAACCGAGAACAGACGACAGATGGACGGATCACCGTGTCTTGGCGGTGGCGTTGTCAGTGTTAGCGTGAACGTGCTGTCATTTTTATAGATATTAAAGGTTTTTGACAGGATTTGTGCTTATTTAAAAAAAAAAAAATGAACTTTTCAATTCTGACAGTAGAAGCCTGGATAGGGAACAGGTTGCCAGATTTTCCAGGTTTTTAACCACAGTCAGGGTTTATTAAAGGTAAATTTATTATTATGCAAAATTCACCCTGGAGTCATGTTCAGACGTTAAGGCGTGTCTACAGTGACGTGCGTGTACAAAATAAAAAACCTGGGAAAAGAAAAAATATCCCTGTTTTCCCTTGTTTTTACATTTTTTATTAAACAATTCAACTAGATTTCTCTGTACTGTGACCTCATATAAGGAGAGCCCCTCCCCCATGCTGTTCCTCCGCTCTGCTGTTTTCTGGTGGGCGTGGCTCAGGAGTAGCTCATTTACATAGACACTGAAATGGCGCATTTGGAGAAGTAGTGAAACAGAGGGTGTTTAAGGGATGAAGAATGCATTATCCATAGGGTATTTCAAACAGAGTATTTAAAACACACACACACACACACACACACACTTTCATAGAGCTCCAAGAGCTGTAGTCACTTGTTAAAAAAAAAAGTAAAATACGGGACCTTTAAAAGAATTAAAGAATGAAATGCTGTGTTGTGATGTTGATGACAGAAAAAGTGAAAAAACTCCCGAAAATGTCCAAAAGATAAAGTTACGGCTTTAACTCAGAGTGTTACAAGGTGCTGACACTGGAGACTCCTTACTTAATAAAAACATCATCGTAATGATTATAATGACAAGTATATGACTTTGTTTTCAGTCGTTCCAAAAATGATCCAAACATTGATTTCTTTAGTTTTCCTAAAACAGGTGCAGTACAATCTCTTATTGAACATTTGATTAGGAAGCAAAACACCCAATATGGCAACCCTGATAGCGGTGATACTTTTCCAGCCAGGCTCTGGTTCTTAAACAAAAACCTTCTATTCCCTGTTTGTTCTTCTTTTTTTTAAAAAGGTTTTTTCTTTTTTGTTCCTTATAATTTATTTATTTAAAGACGTGCATGAACGTGTGCCTTTTGTTCTTATTAAGTCATAGATTATTGAGAAGCGATCCTCTTTCAATGATTTATGTTGAAGTTTTTTGTTGTTGTGTGTATGTAATTTTTTTCTCTCTCTCTCTCTCTCTCTCTCACACCTCTGAGCTGTGGAAAGTTTGCCAGATTCACCTTTTCATCATTTGGCAGAGATTTAATTAAATTTGGCCTTTCATTGGGATTGCCTAAAATGAGTACAAATAACCTGCCAACCTAACACACACACACACACACACACACACACACACACACACACATCCCTGCTCTAAGCAGTACATTTAGATTTGACACTTGGAATCCTAACAAACGCAAAAAAGACACTGTCTTCGAGCCAGAGAGCCGACATTTAAACATGCAAGAAGCAAAACGCACACACGCACACGCACATGCACACACACCGAAGAAAAGCGAGCCAAAGATTGACAGATCAGTGTCTCCTGATATCAGCCTCACCGCGCTGTCTTTTCCGCCGCCACCCCCGTTCTCACTGAAGCCCCATTTGTACTCATTAAAAACTTCTAAATATTCAAATTCGGTGAAAGTAGGCTTGAAGGAAACACAACAAAAACAAAATTAAAACAGAGACTTTGTGCCCCAGGCATGAAATCAGATTAGGTTTGTAATTTGACAACACAAACGAAGACGGCTCACTTAGCGGGACCGTAAATGCGTACACAGGCGTCGTTACCATCTGTCGAAGATAAACGCATACTTTTTGTACTTCTGTAGCCGCTTCCACTTGTTGTTCACGTTGCGAGGATGCTGTCGCTAGGCGACTGAGAAAACTCGTAACACTGAGCATACGCTAGAGCCGAATCGAGATATCGATTTAACGAGCCGTCACGTTTTGTGTTCGGACAATGGAAGCGCATGGTGACCATGGAAACCAGATCAAGCCATCAGAAATCCCAACGTCTTTGGGTAAATTACCAGGAGAAGATACAGTACTGTTACAGTTGCACTGTAATTTATGAGCAAAATTCCATGAGATTCGCCAGAACGAGAAACATCAGCTTGGTCACGAATGAGAATTAAAATAAAATTGATAAATTAATATAAATAAAACAAAAAATAAATAAAACTTTTTAACATAATAATTTAAATCATTTGTAATTCATTCTTGTATCCAAAGCTAGCGTCAAATCCAATCCAATCCAATCTAAACACAGAATTCCTACAGTCCTAAAATATGTACCCCCAACCTTTGGCTCACTAGATCCGCTCCCTAACCGATAAGAATCTGGCTAACCTTCCATCCTAGACGTGTGGACCTTCTTCCTAATTTGACCTGAGTTTTTACATTTTGTTTGTCACCCATTCCATTGCCTTCGCCAGCACCGTCAGCTCCACCTCAGGACGTTCAGGTGCTCAGTCTGAGCTCCACCAGCATTAAGGTGAGTTGGGTGCCACCTCCTGCTGCCAGCAGGCACGGCGCTATCGTCCGCTACACAGTGAGCTACCAGGCGGTGAACAGCGAGGACACCGAGCGGCACGAGGTGACGGATATTGGAGCGGATGCCACCAGTGTTATGGTAGATGGGTTGGGGAAGTGGACGGAGTATGTGGTGCGGGTGAGGGCTCACACCGACGTTGGACCTGGGCCTGAGAGCGCGCCAGTGCGCATCCGAACCAACGAGGATGGTACGTCTCTAAAGTCCTGTCTGAAAGATGCCACATTTCCGTCTGGAATCTGAACTTTACTTCCCACTCTTGTCCTTTTTTCATTTTAATTCCTGGCTGCTAACTGACTTGTGAGGTCTTTCTAGTCTTCTTGCTTCTTCTTGCCTTTAACATCTAACCTTCTAATATGTCTCTACTGGTTCCTACCATGTCTTTGCTAATATTTCCTTTAACCACAAGGATAATTGTGACTTAAAAATCATTTCTAAAGACGCGAGCCAGTGTGTTATTGATTTTTGTTTTAAACTTCATTTTTTACGAGATTGATGGTTATAAGTGCTTGGAGTTAAACTTTAATTTGTTTATTGTTAAGACCTTAAATAAATAAGCTATTAGCATAAACGACAAAACTTCACAATCCTGAGCGAGGTCAAATCGTTGAATTTGTTCTGAAATGCCGACCCTTCTGCGAGTCCCTGGTCCACCAGCTCTTGAACAATGTTCTTCTTCATGTTCTGAACAGGTCCAGGTTGCTAATTGATGGATATAGGCCTTTCAGTAAACATACTTTATCACTCTTAAACGTTTCCTAGCACGACGCTGTGTTCCTGAACATCTTGAGAGGGGATTGCTCATCGGGTATCAAGGTGTATTCCAAGATAACAGGACGATTGCTCTTTGTGGAGAGTGGTGGACTCTCATTGTGTCCCCTTACATATATTTTCAAGGTAGCGGAGCGTGAGGTGGCTAATGCAACAACCTTGTCTTGATTGACGTCAATGTAGCCACAGGTCGTAGGAATAGTTACTGCCAAAGGTTGACTTGAAGATGACGTCAAATCCCACTAGAGATACTGCTTTACTCCTAAGGTCCATTGGACCCACACACAGTCAGAGGTTGGTACGTTGGTCAAATAGGTCACGCAATACAATACCTCATACTGTATATTCTAGACATTATATTTCCATTCCTCTTTCTGGGGGGTGGAATATATGAAGGATTGTGAGTGACCGAGAGCATTGAGCAGCTGGGGCTTGGGGATTGACTTGGTGTTATCCGGTTGTAAATGAGTTGCGTCCTGGCCTCTGTAGGATCTTCTGTAACTTCTTGCTAAGAAACATGGAATAAAAATCCCAGCATTTCTCAGGTTTAAAGCTAGACAAAGTGGCGGTTTTGCTCTTTTTTTTAGTTTCTTGAGCTGTTTTTCCAAATCATTTCCCCGATTTGAGACCCGACTGAAAGCCTTTACCTTGAAGTGCGAAGTCCACCAGTCTGATAAGAGCAGCGGCGTTTCATGCGAGACGGGATACACGCAGTCCCTCAGTAGACAACACACGCTTTGTCTCCAAATAACCGGATTTGCTTCGCTCTCCTGGACACACTAGGCTTTTCTCCTCACGCTCTTTCGCCTGGTGCCGGAGGGCTGAGGTTTTCTCCTGCCCCTCCTTTCCTTCACCAGAACACAGAGCTCTCCTTTTTTCCCTTCCATTCCCTTTACAGTTCATTTCAGCCCCTTGTTCATTCTCTTCCTCTTTTGGCTCGGGGACATCCCACTCATCCCGACTCCACCCTTTACTTTTCTTCCCTTCATCTTCTCTCTTTTCGTTCACCTTTCATCCAGAATCTTCTCCTGCTTCCTTTTTACTCGTTTCTCTTCAAGTGTCTTTTTTTTTTGTCTTTTTTTTAATTCCTCTCTTACTAACTTATTTTTCCACCACTTCTCCCGGATCCCACAAGACCGCCATCTATAATTAATGTATTTGAAGTTTCTCTACTGTAATTAACAAGTTTTTCATCACATTTCCCCACATACACATGCACGCACACTTCACTATCCTTAATTCTCCTCTCTCTCTTTGCAATGCTGAAATGAGTTTCCTTTATGACTTCTAAAGGTTTTGCTGGATCATCATATTTCTTTAAGAGTTTTAAGGAACGTGGTAAATTGTCTCAAGTCTAAAAATATTCTCTGGGTGGCCCCGGTGTACCACGTAAACAGAACACTTGTCACAAGTGCACTTTCTTTGGGAAGACGTTAACAAGCATATAAAGGCCTGTATAGTGTACTTACACAGACGTCTAAGTTAAAAATGAGAGATTTAATTATTAAGTGAAAGTTAGCAGCATGATAGTGGCCTGTCCTAAATCCTAGATCTTGTAGTCTAATAACTGGTTAATAAAATAAACAAATAAATAAATAAATAAAATAAAAATAATAAAATAAGAACTGATGTTTTTTTCTCAA
>JAOTRS010000022.1:1002474-1018643 GCA_028565755.1 Dinotopterus cunningtoni
CGCTTCATGTGCGGATGATTAAGGCAGAAATGCTTTTGTGTGTGTGTGTGTGTGTGTGTGTGTGTGTGTGTGTGTGTGTGTCCTCACACTCACATTAGCAGCCCGCTAATCCGTGTCACTGGCATATTTGGAAAACAAACCTGCAGGCTGTCAGTGGCAGCGCCACACACACCCGGCCCTCACCATCGTTTCTGTTGTTCACTGATAACCGTGTCATCGTCCATTCGTCTCTCGCAGCTCCAGTGTCTTGTCTGTGTGTGTGTGTGTGTGTGTGTGTGTGTGTGTGTGTGTGTGTGTGTGTCAGCATGATGTGAAACATCTGTAGTTTTATCGCGTCCTGTCCACACTCTCTGCAGTCAAACACACCGCGACCCTGGAGCTGCTTTAATCATTTTTATGATTAAAATAATTTTAATCAGGAGTTTGTGTGTGTGTGTGTGTGTGTGTGTGTGTGTGTGTGTGTGTGTGTGTTAGACTCTGACCTTTATATTAAAAATATTAACCATGCTTTAAGATAATGTTTTACTAAGACAATTAAGAAATAATTTCATATAATTATGTTTAAAGATTTTTAGATTTTTAAAATTGTGTCTTTAGGCTTTTGTCTGTTTTCCACATTTAAGAAAAACATTAATTGTATTTTTATCCCCTTCATAAATTTTTGTTACTTGCTCATAAATAATGAACATTATACATTTGTTTTCTTAATGATTTAATGGCAAAATTAAGGATTAAATAAAAAATACACATAATGAAATATTTCTTATGTGGTTTATTTTACAAAAATTTATTACCTTTTGCTACCACTCTGGCATTACTGCAAAGAAATCTATGTGTGTGTGTGTGTGTGTGTGTGTGCGAGTGTATGTGGGGTTTAAAAGAACATTAAAACATATACGCTACTTTGATGCTGAGCAACATAATAAATTTCGCTTTAGTCCCGGTGCCCTGAGGTGCATGCTAATTCTTTTCTCAGATGCATGCTAACTTTCTCATTTTTACTGCTCGCTGCGTCTGAGGGACGAGTCAGGGCCTTTTCTTCTTCGCTTTTCCACACCGAGCTACAAAATATGCTTATTACCTGGCACCCTGAGGCATTTGTTAGGTGGGGTGTTAACAAGATACAGCCTTTAAAATTCATATTCCTTATTGACTTTTGTATTTATGTAACTTTTCCTTTTTTTTTTTATGTGCCTACCCTGGTGCAGTTTTTTTTATTTCCTACATGGAACTTGTCAAAACTTTCATGGCTCTCCAAAGCCTAATTCAAAAAATATATTTTTAAAAGTTTTATCCTAAAAAAAAGAAAACTGTTTACTAATAAAACAATTTGCTTCTTTTAGCAAAAGAAAAATATTGACGTCTACTGTAATAGAGAACATCAATCACACTGTAGCTATTACTATAACTATAACCAAATACAACCAACAAACCGAAAATATAAAAAAATACATTGAAGTAGAAATAAACAGCTACATTTAAACATTAACATCAATTAAAAAAACATTAAAAAAGAGAAATATGGAGAAGAATGTATATATATGGAATGTAGGGATAAGAATCACCAGGGACGAGCCGATTCAATATTATCGCGATGCCCAGGTGCCGATTCTATTTATATTTTATAAATATCCGAATTTAATACAAAATAATTATATTTTTTCTTACAACCTTAGCTAATAATTTACTCCTGGATGCTGCCACACAGGATGCTGCCAATGTGTGAATAGTTCCGATTGCGCCACCTGTAGGAATGCAGAACCTAGAAACTGCGACCTTTGATTTCACCTCGTCAGATGCAAATATAAACAATTAATTTAAAAAAATTGATTTAGGAGCCAGTGTGTGTAAGAAGTAAGGAAAAAAGGAAGAAAGGAAAAAAAGTCATTGATGATCTACCAAAACTTTGTGTGTGTCCTGTAAACCCCGCTCTCGCCCACCACCACCACCCCCCAAAAAACCCATACTTATATATACATATATTCTCTACACAGTGCCTGGAGCTCCTCCTCGTAAGGTCGAGGTCGAAGCGATCAACTCAACGGCTATCCGCGTGACGTGGAAGCCGCCGCTCTCGGGAAAGCAGCACGGTCAGATCCGCGGCTATCAGGTGATTTACTCTCGACTGGAGAACGGTGAGCCGCGAGGGCAGCCAAACATCATGGACGTAGCGCTGCCTGAAGCCCAGGTAAACACATCAGCATCACTATGGTTATCGCTTTTTTCTTTTTTTTCTTTTTTAGTTACTATGTTCCACCAACAGGGCGGCGCCCTCTGAAATTTACGTATTGTAATATTATTATCACGTTTGTTTGTTTTTTTGTGCAACTTGTTATTATTTTTACTGGAGCAGAACGTGCGTGGCCTTTTCAAAGCCTTTTTTATCCGCCGTAGGCTGATACATATGCACTGCCTTCTTACTGTTTATTCATTTTATTTATATATTTATTTAGATTTCTACATGTGCTGGAGTGGTTTTTTTTCTTATTTTCTTTTATTTTTTTACTCACATCGCATTAAAATGAGGACTACAGCCTGAAGAAGCGAGCGTGTGTGTGTGTGCCGAGGCAGAGGGAAGACAGTAATCCTTAAGAGGGATTTGGATTTTCATGAATATTTTAAAGCAGGAGGAGATCAGACTTTTTTTTTTTTTTTTTTTTTTGAGACGTCAGGGAATTCTCGTACACGGAGCACCTATACATTTTTAATCTGTCTCCACCGGCGTGTCGTGAGTGTTCCTCTCCGTCAGATTAGCAGCTGTTGAATGTCTGATAGTGATTGGTCAGGATGGAGGGGGGGAAGGGGGGGTGTTGATCGCTTTCTAGAATAGATTATAGTTTATATGAAAAAAAAAAAACTGTAGCAGTGACTTTTAGGCTGTAGTCGTGTTGTATCGTCTCTCTCTCTCTGTCTCTCTCTCTCTCTCTCTACACTGCAGTAGTAGTTATTTGTATGTGTGGGCGATTTAAGTGTGCTTTCTTTCTGAACAAGGACAGACCTAGAGCCTACACACACACACACACACACACACACACACAGTGCCCTGGTTCCAGTGCTAAATTTAACCGTGTGGACGAGTGAACACACGACTCTGATCCGGCCACCGCGCCGTCCTGATGTCTCCGATGGAGCGACACGAGAACCGCATTCTTTAATCAGCGCCTGTTCAGTTGGTGTGTTAATGAAGTGAGACACATAGCGAGAGTGTGTGTGTGTGTGTGTGTGTGGGTTATATACGAAATGTATAGGCGCTGCATTATGGATGTAACACACCTTCTGCCTGGCGAAGAGGAAAAACAAGCAGCCCTCAGGGTTTCTCTTTGCCTTCGAAGTTGCATCAGTGCTGTGTGTGTGTGTGTGTGTGTGTGTGTGTGTATGAGTGGGTGTGTATGTGTGGGTTGTTCTACAATTCAATATAGTTGTGAACTTCACTCTGTGTGACAGACATGCGTCTGAACACTATCTCCTCATTATCTCCGCCCTGTGGGCGTGTCCCAAACCGAGTGTGAGCGTGCCCTACGGCCTAGGTCAGCATCTTTACAAACGCATGTGGGCGTGTCCGAATTGCATCTGAGACGACACTCAGGACACTATATAGTCTTACCGTTTATCAGTGCAATGAGGGCGTGTTCCAAATCTCACTCTCGCCTTGTTAGTGTACTGTGGGTGTGTCCCAATCCACACACACACACACACTGTACCCTATATAGGCCATCCTGGGTATTTCCCCCCTCCTTTGCAGTGCATGGTGGGATTCCATGCATGCGTTAAGTAATTTTTTTTCTACGATGCCGAGTAATGATCCCTGAACAAAGAGTGCACTAGATAGGACGTAGGGATTAAGGTATACTCCCCAAAGTGAGCTTGCGATTTATATATATATTTTTTGCAGATTGCTTCACTTCGTCTTAGCTTCGGGGCGTGAATGATGTCCAACACTTTCCATTCCATGAGGCATGTCTGCTCTGCTTCAGTACATTGTGTCTGTGTGTGTGTGTGTGTGTGTGTGTGTCTGGGTTAATGGGATTTCGTGCTCGGGGTAACACCACAGGGGTCTGGGCTGAGAAAATGTGCTCCCGGTCCGCGGAGGATTCGCTCTCCCTCAGCGCAGAACAAAAAGTTTGTGAGGTGTGTGTGTGTGTGTGGCGTCTGAGCGCAGATGAAATATATGTGTGAGAGTTTGGAGTGTGTGTGTCCTGATCAAAAGTGTGTGAAGGTAGTTGTGACAGTCCCGAATTCATGTTTCCTTAACTGGAGGTGATCGAGTTAATAAATCTGTAGCGTGTGTTATACTGTAACTTTCCTGTAACTTGTTTCTTGAAATTATTTTAGCCCCGCCCCCTGAATGCTCTAGATCCATCCACATGGCCCCACCCCTTTTTAAAATGCCGTCCACTTGTATGGTGTTTGAAGACACCTACCTACCTACCTATTCCATCAGCTTTTTGGGAAAAACCATACCTCCCTGGCCCCTCCCACTCAGATCATATGATCTCCCAGACCACGCCTCCTCAGATCACCTTCATCCATATGATCTCCCAGACCACGCCTCCTCAAATTACCTTTGTCTGTATGATATTAAAAGACCACGCCCCCTCAGATCAGCTTTGTCTGTATGATCTTCCAGACCACGCCTCCTCAGATCACCTTCATCCATATGATCTCCCAGACCAGTCCTCCTCAGATCACCTTCATCCATATGATCTCCCAGACCACGCCCCCTTAGAACACCTTCATCCATATGATCTCCCAGACCACGCCTCCTCAAATTACCTTTGTCTGTATGATATCAAAAGACCACGCCCCTTCAGATCAGCTTCGTCTGTATGATCTTCCAGACCACGCCTCCTCAGATCATCTTCGTACATATGATCTCCCAGACCATGCCTCCTCAGATCATCTTCGTACATATGATCTCCCAGACCACGTCCCCTCAGATCACCTTCATCCATATGATCTCCCAGACCACGCCTCCTCAGATAATCTTCATCTGTATGATCTCCCATACCACGTCCCCTCAGATCACCTTCATCCATATGATCTCCCAGACCACACCCCCTCAGATCACCTTCATCCATATGATCTCCCAGACCACGCCCCCTCAGATCAGCTTCGTCTGTATGATCTTCCAGACCACGCCTCCTCAGATCACCTTCATCCATATGATCTCCCAGACCACGCCCCCTTAGAACACCTTCATCCATATGATCTCCCAGACCACGCCTCCTCAAATTACCTTTGTCTGTATGATATCAAAAGACCACGCCCCCTCAGATCAGCTTCGTCTGTATGATCTTCCAGACCACGCCTCCTCAGATCATCTTCGTACATATGATCTCCCAAACCACTCCTCCTCAGATCACCTTCATCCGTATGATCTCCCAGACCACTCCCCCTCAGATCACCTTCATCCATATGATCTCCCAGACCACGCCTCCTCAGATCACCTTCATCTGTATGATCTCCCAGACCACGCCTCCTCAGATCACCTTCATCTGTATGATCTCCCAGACCACACTCCTTAGCTCTCTGAATTGATTAACCAGGAACAACATTGTCCTAGCTGGCTTTTTGGATCCATCAACTTAGCCACACTCTTTTTACCTGGATTTCACCTGACCCCACCTCCTCGCCTCTTTAATGCCTTGCACTTGACTCCACCTCTTCAGCTAAGGTACCCTGTTCTTTGTTCCCTTTCAAGCTACACATGTAGCCCCGCCCCTACGCTCTTTGCAGCCTTCTTCTGCTTCTTCACTACACCCTTTTATCTCCAGACTCCGCCCCTTCACCTTTCTAAACAGCTACTTGTTTCAGTCTTCTCAGATGTTCACCTAGCCACACCTCCTCAGCTACTCTTAGCTCTGTCCTCCCAAAGTTCAACAGCGGTTATCCTGGGCCCGCCTCTAGCCCTCTGTCTGATTGGTTCCCCACACACCTCAACCTATTTGTTTAACCTTCTTTAAAAAAAGACTTTGATGTTTTTTTTTTCCTTCATGTGTTGTAAAATTCTGAAATGAAACAGTTCCAAAGCAGTGCATTGTATACAGACTGATCTGAGGGCTCTGATTGGCTGAACTCAGGTGTCGAGATGGCGACACTAACATGAGAGTAGTGTGCGGTTACGCGCTACCGTTTAAACGCTGTGTGTTATTATGTGTTATTTATTTATTTATTTATCGAGTTCTTGTGTTCTCAGGTAAGTGACGAAGGTTCCTCATGATGTTCTTCTTCATAATGTCATCCTCCCTTGTCTGTGTACACGCTCAGCGGGCACGTTAGAACGTCTCGTACCGTATACGCCACTCTGTAGGTGAACAGTACCTCTCGGTAGCTGTGGCACAAAAGTATTGGCGCCTTAGTGCTGATCTGTTCTCTGGGAAATGGCCGTGGACTAGGCAGGTACAAGGGCAGGGATGTTATTTTTATTTATTTTTATAGTATTTCATAGCAGACGACTGAACACCAGCCAGATCGCACTCTATATGGAGCACAGACGTTATAAAATGTCCGCTGAGTGTGCATAATGTATATATTGTCTCTTAACGCTCAGGTTTATTTTTTGCATAATGATGTCTTTCTTACCAGATGTATTCCCTACTTCCCTCCTCCTCTTTCTCACTCTTTGTCTCTCTCTCTCTCGCTCTCTCTCTGCATGTGATTAATTCTCACTTTTCATCAGTAGTAGTACCGAATGAAAAGTACCCATGCTTTGTTTTTCCCTCCATCATTAGTACCCTTTATTCACTCATTCTCCCTCCTCCCTTTCCTTCCGTGTGTGTGTGTGTGTGTGTGTGTGTGATTCCTACGCTCAGTGGAACATTGAGGACACCACGGAATATGTGAGTAACCTGAGTGTGAGCCGGGGTGTGCGGCGCCGGGACACGCTGTGTGTTCTTGCTTCCTTGTGTGTGTTTGGGTGTGTGGTGTGTGTTTTTCTTTTTTTGCCTTTAATTGGGAACTAACACACCTCTCCGTTAGGGCGGGGCTACTGGTTTGTGTGTGTGTGTGTGTGTGTGTGTGTGTGTGTTTTCGTGCGTGTGCTTACAGATAGCATGAACGTGCAGCCTGAAGTGGCTATTTAATTCAAATTTTAAGTTAGAATATTATAATTTTTTAAGTATAATATTAAATTCCTACACAATCTACACACTATACACAAAAACACATCATTATACAGCAGCATTTAAACCTCAGAAAGAACATTTCCCATATAGAACATTACCGTAATTACTGGACTAGCACGTCTACTGTACCGTAAACACTGTAATAAATGGACATTCATTTATTTAACGCAACAAAAATGCTGCAGATGTGTAAAGATTTTAATGTTAATATGGAAAATCTGGAAATCTAAATAAATGATTTTCAACAATTAATATTTACTTAATAACCTTGCTTTTTTTCTTGCTTTTTTTGTTTTTTTAATTGCGCTAGGTTAAAGTAAAACAACGTTCTCATTCTCCTTTAGTTTTCAGGAATTTTTGACACACAAGTTTTACCTTTTGGCTTCGTTTATTCCTGACACGAGTAGCTTGGATATCAGATATGAAATGAACATGTACTTATCATGTCATTCTAATCTTTATAATTTTTTTAAATAAAAGTTTTATTTAAAAAATCTGCTCTTAAACAGATTTTTAAAAAGATTTGCTTTTAAAATAAGACAAAAAAATAATTTACAGAAAGTTTTTTAGTTTTCAAGTTGAGGAGCAAGTTTAAAACACACACACAAAAAAAAATATAATAAATTGGGACATAATGGTGGAAAAAAAGTCCTGTTTTGTTAGTTAGTTAGTACATTTTTACTAGCAAGAATGAGAATTTACAATGTCTATAATTATTTTATTTATAGTAGATTGGTTATTTTTTACTAGTAGGAATTTTATTTTAACTAAGTCAGACTAGCTATTGTTACAGTTTAATTTGTCTAGTAAAAGCGAAGGTACAGATATTCAAGCTAAATTTTTAACCAGGAAAAATCCACGTTCTAACGTGACATTTCAAATCTTTATTAAAAAAAACATTGTAGAAATCTGAATTTTTTGCGGATCATTAAAACTAATGAAGTATTAATATGTTGACGCGAGTAACAGTCCCTTTAGCTTACAAGGTAGTGCAGATGCTAGAGGACAAATGCTTCTTTGTAGTCCAGAAAAGATGGTCTCTGTGTGTGCGTGTGTGAGGGAGAGAGAAAGTGTATGTGTGTGTGTGTGTGTGTGTGTGTGTGTGTGTGTGTGTGTGTGGTTATGTAATACAAGCTGGGTCAGGACACGACATACTCGTCTCTCTTTTACTCAGAAACGGTTTGAGTTTCTGGTATTAAATCCTCTTAGTGCTAAGACTCTGTGACGGAGGAGGAGAAAAGAGGGCGGAGTCAAGATGCAAGAGCGTCACCAGCTCGCTCAGGATTCAGATCAGATTTGCAGAAGCGCTAATACTGACACGGATTAAATAAAAAAAAATAAAAAAAATAATAATAATTTTAAAAACATAGCGCCAGTTCCTGAAAAGCTTTTCATGCGTGTAGTTAAAATCCTCAAAAACTCCGTCTGCCAGATTTGCATCAAAAACGTGACGTTTGTCCGTGACGCATCGATCGTAGGCGCCATTCAGAAATCACATGACGCGCACCTTCAATCGCTTAATTTATTCCATCAGTCAGCCATGTTGTGAAAGCGGGGTGTCAACTGCCTAATGAGGCCGCTAATGAAGTGTGACCGTACGCTGCACTGCTGAGTGAACACACCCGGCCTGTTTTTAGCTTACACACACACACACACACACACACACACACACACACACACTCAGACAGACAGACAGACAAATCTGAGTAATTATCTTATTTCAAACGTGTGTAACAGTTTACACCTGCACTTTATTTACAAACGATGCTAAACCGCGAGCTGCTTGTTTTTATTCACCGAACGATTTTTGTCTAGTTTGTGCAGATGTTTGAGACCTGATCAAACGGTGTTAAACAGACGTGATTAAAGATCTGACACAACCTCACTGACCTTGAAAAGAGAAACGTAAAGTGTAACCTAGCAGACGGGGATTAGTAATTAGGATGTTTAATTATCGCTGAACGATCGGACAGGAAGATCGTATCATGTGTGCGTTTCTGTAGTCGCCGGTCCTGCCCGAACGTGACACCGCACCGACCCAATTTAAAATCCGAAAACCTCCTGCGGCTCAAGCGAACCTTTAATCACAGCTCTGATCCGAACAGCACGTCGGTTAATCTAACTATTTAATCATAAATATTTTCTGGTAATTTTAAAATAAATTCTAGAAATTGAACATTAAAACGTAAAACATTTGCACAGTGATATGTGTGGGGTGATACTGATTGTACACCAGCTGTATAGCAGTGTTTCATTAAAAAAATTAACTTATAACTAATAAGAAATAAATCATATTAATTATTAAATATTTGTAAATTTATATTTTTAGATATTTTAAATATTATTTGACAAAATGTATATTTTACCAAATACTGAAGAGAATTTTTTATTTATTAATTTAAAAAAATCAGGTAATAACAGCTAATCCATTACTAGCATGTACGTACTAAACTAAACAAAAACCAACAAAGCGTTCACTGTCTAACAGCCTTGGAAATTTTCTAAACAGTAACAGTTTGTTTCAGAAGAACTAAGTCACTGTTAAAAGTTTGTGCTAATCCTAGCGAGCGTCACCCGCGTGTTTATGATTTCAGCGACATTGAGTCAAAGATTTGCTCAGCTGTATGCAAATTAGGTGTGACTTTATGCTGTCAAGCTGTTTGTAGGTAAAACAAGCGATTCTTCGATGTTGTTCGACGCTTCTTTAATTCGCGACTTCTTTTCTGTAATTAATTTTTATGTAATTACTAAAAAAAACAAACAAGATGAGATACTCAGGCTTCACCTAGTCCCGTCTTTGACGCGCTCTCGTTACACTGGCGCAGGAACCTTATGAGCAAAACTAAAGCAGGACTCCAGGTGTGCTTTGTTCCCAGCGCTTTACCCCCATGTCTCATTATTCATCTGTCTGTTTGCGTGTGTGTGTGCCTGTGTTTGCGTTCGTGCTGCCGCTTGTGTGTGATACGTTTGTTTTTGTTCCAGCGTTCGGACGGTTCCAGCCGCCGTGTGTGTCATTGTTCTGCCACGCTGTAATTAACTCAGTCATCACCGGCTCGATGATCGAACTCCATCCTTATGAGAAACTCACAACGAGTTCCATCATCGAAACATAAGGGTCCTTTTTCTTTTTTTAAGAGGACGCTCCGATTAGATTCAGAAAATAACAGATGTGTAGATTGAAACGTTTCAGAAACTGAAACTAGACCTGGATTTACCTCCAAAGTCAAAGAGAATACAAGATTAAAAAAGCCAGATAGAACCAAAATGTTTGCTGAATTATAGTCAAATTATGTAATCGCATATTGAGCATCGTTTCAACATTCAAAGTTTATTTTTATTTATTTAAATTGTTAATAATTACATTCATTTTGAAACCAAGTCAAACTGCAAACAATTTTTAACAAAAACACCTCTTAAAAACACGTCTTTAAAGTTATGACAGATGACGTTTAGCTAAAAATTTGAACAAAGTTTTTGAATTCTACGTCCTCTTAAAAACGTTTATATAGACTGATATGTTCGCGGCAGAACTCTGACACAGACGGACCCGTTCCTCTGATCGCTCTCTGTGTGGTTTGGAAAAATAAAAGGTTCTCCTTTGTGTGTGTTTTCCTAAAGTGTGTGTCTTTAAAACCTTTAGAGCCATCAGAGCTGAGTGTCGAACACCTGGTCAGAAAGTCTGATGGTTTTAAACCCGGGCGTGTGTTGATAAGGGTTCCTGTGTGTGTGTGTGCAGGTGGTTTGTCCATGGTGTGTGTGTTTGGGCATTGTGTGTTTGGAAGGGTGAGGGTTGCCAGGTTATTTGGGGCTCAAGTGGTTTTTGTTTAACAGGAAGCCATCATCTCGGGCCTGATCTCGGAGACGTCGTACTCGGTTACGGTAGCGGCGTACACCACGCGAGGAGACGGAGCACGGAGTAAAGCCAAGGTCATCAAGACCACGGGAGCAGGTAGAGGAACAGTCTGAAATGTTTTACTGAATAGTAAAAGTAATGGCACTGAATAAATATATATTAAAAAGTTAAATACTTCTTAAGCAAGAATTCTTTATTTAAAAAATATATTAAAAAGATGCATAATTCATTATGTGATGGGCCCTGGCTAAAAACTAAATAAAATATTATTAATTTAGTTACACCTATAAACTTTTAACTTCAACAAAAACGCGAAAATGTATTTATTACGCGAAAATTACAGATCGCTGAAAATCACAAAAAGTAAAATGATACTTTTTATATATTTTAATACTTTTTTGGAAATATTTTGTTCACATTACAAATTATGTTTGAGACATTTTCATCTAAAACTACTAAAATAAAATTTATTCTAAAACTGTCTTGGTAATATGAGTTCATGGCTCATAATTGGAACAGAGATAAGATCCGCACGTAAATGTTATGACGTAAACACACAAGACTGGCGTTTCCTTCAGGTCCTAACAGCACAATAAAACAATCACGCGATAAGTAATACAATAAACCCGATCCCAACTGACGTCAGACGCTCGGTCTCTGAAACAGCAGATCTCTGACTAAAGCCGAGGTCTGAAACGTTGGAAGAAATAAAATCTCAGAACGGTGAGTCACGCTGTTAAACCATATTGAAGTAGTTTTATATGAAGTGTAACAGCAGGCCTCTGAATGGAGAGAAAGTCAAAAAAAAAAAAAAACGTCCACCATAAACAGCGTAACATGGCTCTCGAGTTCAGTATCAGCAAGTCCTGCTGTGAATCCGAATAAAAATGGTCTTAAATGAAGTGAGGCATGGTGGAGCCATAGTGTGAGACCTTCACCAGATGCTTCTACATTACATGCCTCAAATTAGACATCTCGGGTCGTTAAACAAGCAGGTACATGCTGTTAGCTCGGTGCTTTGTGCAGCAGGACTGTTTATTAATAACAGTGTCTTTATGGATGTCTTAACTTTTGGGCCTGAATCCATGGAGACCGTGAGAAGGTCAAGTTCTAAGAACGCAAGAAGAAAACTGTACAAAACACTTATCAATTTATTAATAATCATAATCATAATAATAATAATAATATATGCAGTGTAGGCTGTTAGCTGTAATCTATAGTTGCTAAGCAACACATTGGACATCAGAGATTGAGTATTCCATAGACATCCCACTGGCTTGTGCTTGAAAAATTTCAAGTATGTCTGATTTTTTTTTTCGCCAATGAGAGTCCGAGTGGGAATCGAATTCATCTCCTCGAACTTCTTAACACGTTACTCTTGTAAACTCCCCTCTTATTCCACCCTGCAGTCCCCAGTGATCCTCCCGTGATACATTTGAGGTCTTAATTGTATATATGGACCTTAGGAAAGATAGCAATAAAGCTGTAAATGTGATTAAAATGGCCTTAAATAAAGTCAGACTCGCTGTCTGTGAAACAGCAGGCCTTTAAATCGAAACCCGAGTCTGAAACTCTTCAGGGAGCTCCAGCAAGATTAGCTTCCACCAGTGCAACAGCTAATGGAGAGCCTAATAAAGTCTAATAAAACTGTAAATGGTATTAAAATGACCTTAAATGAAGTCAGACGTCCAGCCTCTGTAACGGTGGGTGTCTGGGGAAAAAGTGGAGCGCAAGAAAAAAAAAAATTCTAAACCATTTCCAAGTGCTCATAAAAAAGAAGCGAGGCATGCTACTGAATGGAATTCAAATGGTCTTTGATTAGCAATTAAACAAAGAGTGGTATTAAAGTGGTATTAAGTGACGTCAGACTCTGTGTCTCTGAAACTGTAAAGGCTGCAAATGGAGCCGGGGCTCGTCGTTAAAACCAGACACGAACCCACCATTTTCTCAGCTGCTAAATATATATTTAATATTGCTAATAATTATCAAAGTAAGTGGCTGTTAGCAAAGTGTTCAGGCAGGATATTGATAACAAGATTAGACTGTGATGATATAAGCACAGTCTGTGAAATCTGACTTTCCAAACTTGCCACTTTTTGAAGCAGCAGGTGTCTGGACGGGTGAGGCCTTTAACCTACACCCGTCTTAACTTGTTCAATATCCTAATATCCTAAAAAGCTGGAGTGAAGCAGTAAAGTCTTAATGACCGTTTCTTTAACAGGGTTTTTCTTCTCTTTGGCCCACAGCAACCAGACAACCCATAATTAGACATTTTAGGTTGTAAGATTATGTTGACCCCAGGACAGATAGCAGTAAAGTATTAAACAGGATTAGAGTGGGATTAGATGAAGTCAGATGTCTGGTCTCTGAAGTACTGGGGCACAAAAAGGAGAGCAAAGTCAGAAACCCTTCAGGGACCATGGAAAGGTTAGGTTCTGCCAAAGCACCAGATAATGGCAAGGCTTTAGCAATAGCAATAAAACGTAGCCTTCGTGAAGGTCATTAAAACTGAATACAAATGATCTCTCGGAATAAGAACAAGGATCCTTCCAGTTTCCACACGTTTAGTTTTAGACCGAGTCTCCAGAAGATTCTTTAAATTAAATTTTTTCCACTGTTTCCTTGCTTACAGTTCCTGGCAAGCCCACCATGCTCATTAGCATTACCGTCGGCAACACCGCCCTCATCCAATGGCAGCCACCGAAGGACCTGCCCGGCGAGCTGATTGGCTACCGTTTACGCTACAAGCGCGTGGACGAGGAATCGTTCACAGTGCATAACTTCGGGAGCTCGGACGACCACTACACGGCGACGGGTCTCTTCAAAGGTGCCACATACAGCTTCCACTTGAGCGGCAAAAACCGCGCAGGCACCGGAGAAGAATTTGTCAAGAATATCAGCACGCAGGAGGAAGCTCCCAGTGGATTCCCGCTAAACCTGAGCGTGGTGGGACTGACCACCACGACCACCCGGCTGACGTGGGCACCGCCGGCTCCGGCCGAGCGGAACGGACGGATCACTCATTATATCGTCGTTTACAGAGACATCAACAGCCAGCAGAACAGCACGAATCGTACCACGGAGACGCAAATGACGCTGCACGACCTTCGACCTGACACCACCTACGACATCCGCATCCAAGCATTCACCAGCAAGGGCGGTGGACCCATGAGCCCCAGCATCCAGAGCAGGACCATGGCCACGTCGCCAGGTGAGTGCTAGCTATAAGTGTGCCTTAATAAAGTACGGTTTGAACCTGAAATCTTACTCGGCTCCAGCCTGGTGCTTTTTCATCTCGCCAAATACAAAACGCTGTAAATCTCCAGAGCTTCACACGTCTGATCTGAACCATTTGTGCATGCAGGACGGTCCAGAAATCTGTTTTGTGCACAATACATTGTTATGACTAATCTTTCATAAATGTGTATACAAAGGGTACAAGATACTTTATTTATTTTTTTGGACTATTATGAAAAGCCAACTATTTTCAGCTACATCATCTTTTAGCATTGCAGCTAAGTAGTTTTAAATTTGTGTAAGAGCTAAGTTCTTGTCAAGAAAAGAATACAGTTTAAAAAAAGTATATTTTTATAAGTATATATTATTTAGCCTAACGAGTTCAATATAATTCAATATCTTGTGTTTCTGTTTGTCTTTTGTTTAAAAAAAAAAAATCACTAGCTTTTGCAACAAGTTTTGGCGTCAAAGCGGTGATGAAGACGTCCGTTCTTCTGACCTGGGAGCTTCCAGAGAACTTCAAGTCTCAAGGGCTTTTTAAGGTGCGTGTACAAGATATTTCATAACATTTACCTCTATTGAATTTGAGAGCTGAAAGTCAGTGTCACTTATAATCTTTTCTTTGCAACAACTTCGGGAGGTGGAGCTTCGGGCGCCTTGGTTGATTAAATAAAGGAAAGTGGAAAATTATGCGAAATTTGCACTCTTGTCTTAGAAGAGTACTTTGCAAATCAAGTGACTGTTTCTAATGCATCCGATTATGGACTGACATCAAAGAAAAGAAAAAAATTATATAATGCTAAAAGCCTATATAGGAAACTTCATCTCTAATTCTCTAATCAAAGTAATTAGGTGGCAAACGCTAAACGTCCGAGGCTTTTAAGCGCTCTTTCTGCAAATTGACTCGGGTTTGAAGGAATCCACAAGCCACAACATTACTCCATCGAGAAACATCTGGGAAATTATTCCGTCATGCATTTAGAGAGACTGTATGTCTTCATCACTGCTCTGTCCATTATGCTAATCCCATTAGTAATAAAAATCCTCTTCCATCTCGACTATATATTATTATTTTTTTAACTTAAAGGTTCTTTACTTTTGCAACAAACTTTGGTGTAAGTTGGAAAAGTCACTAGTAGTTCATCTGATTCTTCAGAAGGTGTTGATTAGTTTTCTGTAACAACAGGATATGACAGTAGTGAAGCCCCATAATCAGAGTTAGCACCAATGTGATCGTTAGATTAATACGCTCTTGTAAAAGTTATCGTAAAGGTTATATTTATATGTATATCGCTCTCCCCTGGATTGTAGATCCTGTACAATCAGCAGAGCGTAGAGGTTCAGGGCAACACGAAGAGGAAGCTGATCACAGGCCTGAAGCCCGACACTAATTACTCCTTCGTGTTAATGAGTCGAGGGAACAGCGCCGGGGGACTTCAGCAGCAGGTCTCCATCCGAACCGCTCCAGATATCCTTAAAACCAAACCCGTCCTCTTCAGAACCGAGGAGAACAGCAGCGGGAAAATTACCATCAACCTTCCCAATGTGGCGACATCATCACCGATCAGGTCAGGAACAACACATGGAGAAACGACGACAGGTTTTCTGAGAGGAAAGCTCTCACCACATGCTACCTAAGGTTACCACAGAAGATTATCGCTAGCTAAAGTATACATAGGAAATTATTCCTAGCTAACGTTACCATTGGAGTTTATTACTAGCTAAAATTCCACATAGAAGATTATTGCTAGCTAAATTTATCACAGGACATAATTGCTAGCTAAAGTTATCACGGGAGATTATTACTAGCTAATGTTACCACTTGAAATTATTGCTATTTTAAGGTGATATATTAGATTATTGCTAAATAAAGTTACCAGACGTGCTAGCTAAGGTTACTAGAGGATATTGTTGCTAGCAAAAGTTAGCATTTGAGATTATTGCTAGCTGAAGTT
>JAOTRS010000022.1:1031166-1043457 GCA_028565755.1 Dinotopterus cunningtoni
AACTAAATCTAAAATGTTTTAATTCTAAACATGTGCTTAATAGCTACAATAAAGTGTTTTCTTTCTTTTAAACGTGTATTTTTAGGCTAATGTATATTTTAAGTGTATTATACTGTAGTATATTTTTAAAGTATTTTGTATATTTTAACGTTCGATCAACTAAAATTAGATAATAGAAAAATTTAACTTTCAAATTTTATGTTAAAAATTAAACAGGTTTATATTGTGCTTAACAGTTTAAATTTACCTTTTTAAAAAAATGCATCCTAAAAATGTGTTAATATATTTGTGTAAATAAAAACTAAAATAGTAATTACAATAGAATCTTCAATGTGAATATAAAAATGTAACAAAATGTTTGTTTTGTGAGGAGCCGTGTCGCCGCTTCAAGTTATTAACTTGCTTTTTTTATCCAGCAAAAAAGAGATGTGTGTGTGTGTGTGTGTGTGCATGTGTATGGCAGAAAACTTTAGATTTCAATTATACTACTTTTTTTTATGTTTTTCACTTTCTTACATTTTTGGATCTTTTTGGTTTTTTTTTATTTATTGCATCTTTTTAGTTCCCATTTTTCTTTATCTTCAACTTTTTTATTTTATTATCTTTTGCATTCTAACACCGTCTTTTTTCCACTTCTACCGTTTTATCGTTCCTTCTTTTCAGTTGCCCTGTTATTTTTTTATTTTTTTAAATTTTTTTAATAAAACATCTCGCCCTTTTGCCTCCCTGTCGTTTATCTTTCCCTCTCCTTTTTTTTGTTTTTCGACTCTCTCTTTTTTTTTGTTATTGATTTCTTTCATCTTGACTTTTAATTATTTTTTTTTACTTTTCCTAAATCTTTAGCTTGTTAGGAACCTAAAAAAACTTTTTTAATTCCTTATTTTTCCTTCCTTTTCTCTGGACTTCTTTGCCATTTTTCTTTTCTAATACTTTTTAGTCTGTCATTCATTTTCCTTAACTTTTCCCTCTGTGTAACTTCTTCCTCTCGTTAATCCCCTGTGTGATGATGATGATGTTCGGTGCTGGCGCCGCATGTTGAATTTAACCCCATGACGAGTGTGTGCGTCTGTCCCGTGTCGTTCTCTCACTCTGTCGTTCTCAGTGAGATTCTCTCAGCCTCGCATCTCTGTTTTTTTTCTTATTTATTTATTTATGAAACTATTATTTATTTATATTTTTGGGACGGTCACTAACTCTGCGTATCTCTCGCTCTTTCTGCTCCGTGTGAACAGCAAACAGGAGAGGTAGGTGTTCTCGCATCAGGGTTTCTGTTCCTCCATCCCTCTCTCTTTCTCTTCTCCGTCATCCATCCGTCTCGCCGCCGGACACCGGGACTGCAGGGGGGACGCGGGGGGCAGCGCGGGTCTCCGGTTTGTTCAAAATAACACTTTTTAAACTTCTACAACTTTTTAAATATTTCCATAAATATTCCGCACTCCACCCCGCAACCCCCCGGTGTCCACGAGTAGCTCGGGTTCTCACACAGATGATGTGCATGTTGGTGTTCAGTCGTGGAAAGTACGTTTCTCAGAGTGGACACGCCCATTATTCCGTCAGACGACCAATCACACGCCAAGTTAGTTTTGTATCAAATAGCAAATGGAATAAAATCAGTTAATAGACAGCAAGCTAAGAAATATAAGTCTAGGATTAACCGTGTAATTTATCTTACGTGCAATTATATCGTTAGAACAAATATTTTTAATACTTGTGTATATTAGAAGCTAGCTTCATTGAGACTAGACACTAGAATTTTTATTTTAATCAGTATTTTAACCATATATATATAAAACACAAGCTTTCACTGCAGTTTTCGCTAATATAACGCTAGCTTTCTGTATGTTAACTAGCTCGCCCATCCTGTTCAGTTTATAGTGACATCACGTAACTAAGTGATGCTATTTCTGGCTAATAAAAGATGCATCATGGTAAATTTAAGCTAGCCGTGTATAAATAGCGTTGTTAATGCACCTGAGCACCGTTTGTTTGGTTTTGATTGGTCATGTGACTAAAGCGTTCTCAGTCAGTTCTGTTTGTAATAAAAGTTTTAGATAAAGTGAAACGTGTTTGTGCTCTGTGTGTGTGTGTGTGTGTGTGGTGATTTATTTATTTAAAATTTTTGTATCATGCTGTGTTGATCCTCATCTGTTCTACTCAAGGTTGACTGGGAGCTAGCGCGCTAACGTAGCCTTTGTGGCGCGTCACCTGGGTGCTGAATGGCCCCATTGTAAAGTAAATGCCAGACTGGCGGGTGGTGAGAATAGAAATGTTCTCGTCGTCAAAGCTGACATTTCCTTCAGCCAGAACAATCTGTTGCTCTTTTTTCTTTTTCTTTTTTTTCTCGTCAAACTGCGGATGAGTATCCAAAAGAGTATCGTTTTACTGAAGCCGATTTTTCACAGTCGGTGAACTTAATTGAAATGAATTTATATCAGTGCTTACCTGAGGAAAGTTCCCGGTGTTCAGAGTCGGGTTACGCACTCTGTTCGCTTGAGTCATACATGTTCCATTTGCAATACAGGGTCATGTGACTTGGATGAGAACGGGACAGTGTGTGACTTTGTGCTTCTGCGTGAGCGTACGACGCTTGCTGATGTCATCAATCAGCACTGGCAGCGCAGAGATTTCATAGCAGCGCTAGCAACAGCTAATCGCGAGGCATCTCGCTTTCTTCCTTCTTCTGGACCTCAACAAATCCAGTCGACTAACTGCTCGTCGTCCTCCAGAGCAAAACCTTGAGCAGATTGTTTTTGCTAAAATCAGATCCGTCGGTTGAAGCGGATGAGCTCTCGCACGAATCTGACGTGTTTTATCACAGATAACGTGAGCAAAGATGTATTGACGTACGCATGCCAATTTGGTTTATGAACTCTTCTCTTTATACCTTATTCTTTATACTTATACGCGCTAACGTTAACTACAATCAGATAAATGTCACTCGGGCAAATCTGATCTGACCAATAAAAATCGAGTGACGTGACTTGTAACGTGAACGTAGCCTTTGAAACACGAAAGACTTATGACAAAGGAAGATTTAACGAATAGCACTTTATCCAGCGGCGAGTGTTTATTCACATTTGTGCGCTTGGACATGAAGTCACTCAGCTACGAGATAGAGATACGAAATCAGCGTTGTGAAATCATAACAATTAAGTAATTCCTTTTAAAATTTAAAAAGAAAACACGGCCACGTTGTGAACTATAATCTGGCCGAGCGCTAATCTGGTACGCTCACAGAGAAACTTCAACTTTACTCATAACTAATTTCATCTCTGAGATAAGTGACGTCTCTAACGAAGTGAGTAGTGTTGTGTTTACGTGTTTGATATTGCATAGTGTTTTTTTTTTTTTTTTAAATATTCGAAATAATCCAAATCATCTTCGACTTTTAAACTAATAACCTTTTATTAGTTGAAAAGATAGGCGTCTACATTCCAGCGTGATGTATTGTGGTTACGTCAAACTGTCAGACGGTGGCGCTGGGCGTGGACTAGGTATCACTCAAGATAAAACGGTCAACAAAGACACGCCTCTTTTTACTCTAACTCCGCCCCCCTGTGCGCAAGTCACACCTGTAAATGTGACTCTTAAACAGTGTTCTCATTTTCAGACATGAGGTGTGTGTGTGTGTTTCTTCTCCCAGTTTCCTCTAGCACCTGCTAGCACATTAGTCGCTCGATCTGCAGGTGCGTCTGCGTCCGTGCTGTAATTACTCGGCTGACGTGCTAATTACCCACATGCCTCGTTTTCCTCACTACGCCTTCGCTAAAAAAAAGCCGGCTCGGGTACTCGCTCGATTCGGCATCCTTCACAGAACCAGATCCGTACAGGCCTTTTTTTTTTTTTAATTCCTTTCACGTGTCCGCCGCTGACCGCACACTCGATGTCCAAATGTTCTAACTGTAACTCGTCTCATCTACGTCAGTGGGGTTCTTGTTGTTGTTGTTGATGTTGTTGTTGCTACTGTATGTGGTTGTTTGTTTGTTTTTGTTTTTGTTTTTAAAGCCAAAATGGCTACACGGGGGCTAACCACAATGTCACTTCCTGTCTTACAGGAAGCGAGCGTCTCCGCTGCCTAAAGACGAACACTTGAGCGGGGTGAAGGACTCCCTCCTGGCCAACTCGTCTGATCCCGTGGAAATGAGGAGGATCAACTATCAGACCCCAGGTAACTTTGTTTGTTTGTTTAAATAATTTTATATTTCAAACAGCTTTTACATAATTCACAGTCGAACTTAAATTGATTCCAGTTAATTTAATACTTCGAGATAAAGATACGAACGTTATCTTTTAACAGGAAACAATAAGAAGAAGCATCAGAGGGTTTTTGTTACATTTTATTTATTTTTGTAAATAAAATTTTGCTTTTACAATGTAATTTTTTTAGCTGCTTTTATCTTTTTTTGTTTTTGGTAGAAATTAGTCTACCAACATTAGTTTGCTTTTTTCTGTTTTTTTTAAATTGTTAACACACTTATCAAAGGTTTTCATAAATAGCAGTGCAGAAGCTCGTCAAAAAGTCACTGTAAACGTTTAAAATTCTTTTATTAGTTTTACAAACCTTTCTTGTACTTTTAGCTGTTAATCACACACTAATTCTCTTGAACGCAGGTCTCACACTAAAAACGCCACGTAGCTCACGGCGAACAAAAGCACCAAGTTGTGTCTTTGATTTATTTTATAAACTTTTTTCCCCAACTTTATTCTTTATAGTTGGATGTACTTTAAATAAATAATTTTTTTTTAAGTTAAATAAATAATAAAATTAAATTAAAATTATAATATAAAATGATAATAAAATTTTAATAAAAATTTATAAAAAATGTATATTTCCAACAAATTTAAATGGCGTAATTAGGAAACAAACTAATTAATATATGAAAAGACAATTAAGTTGATTTTTAGCTACTAATTTTGTTGAATAGCAAAGTATATTTGATATTTTAATTTTGCTTTTTTTTTTTTTTTTTAACAAGAAAGGTTTATAGGTTTTTCGCGTGCTTCGGCGATATGATTGCGGTTTTTATCTCATGCTGTTGTACGCGGACAATCATTAAACAAAAGAACACTTTTTTACAGCCATCCGGTAATACGTAGAAAAATGTTTATAGCGCAAAAAAAAAAACTTTCCAAGACAGAGTCACATCCTTTGTCAGAGTTTTGATTCACTTGCACGTGCAAAATCTTTATCCTTCCTTTTCTTCTTCTTTTTCTTTTTTTTAACCAGAGTGTGTAATTGGAGGCTGTCAGATTGTAAGCGCCGACTCGAGTTGTCTTTTTTTATTTTTAACCAAAGCACCGTGGTTAAGTGTTTTTTACTCAGCCCGAGTGTCATCTCGATTCATTTAGCAACAATAAATCGACCTATTTTAAGAAATGATTCATCAAACAGCTCCCATCTTCCTCTTTAACTCTCTCTCTCTCTTTCTCTCTCTCTTTATATCTTTACCATACCATTTCCCCTTTATTGTAAGCCCACTGCGACTAATCGCGCTTAATTTATTTTCAAAAACTCCATTCTCTTTTCCTCTCTTCTTCTTCTTCGCTATCCGAGCGCCTTTAACGATCGCGCGATTCATCTTTAATTAGCCAAATGTGAATATTTTTGTTTTCCTCCCACAGTTAAAGCTGTTTAAGTCTTTAATTAGTGTGGAAGAGGGCGGAGCCGCCGCTCGTTCATCAGGAGTGGAAAAGGATCAGCCGAGCGTTAAAATGCCTCCTCTGGCTTAAAGTCACTTTTTTTCTTTCTTTCTTTCTTGTTTCTTTCCAGCTGTTAAAAGGATCTCTGTTCATCATCAGAGCTCTTTACGCGATCCTCGTCACTTCATTAGCGCGTTTTTCTTTGTAGCTGTGAAGCTGAGCGTGAAGAAGGACGAGAATTAGTTTTTTTGTTTTTTTTAAATGAGAGAGGGAGAGCAAATGTCATCGCTTAATGGACTTTTGATAACAGTACAGAATAACAGCACACTAATGAACGTATCGCAGTGTTTCACTCGCGCTCTGACACCATCAAGGTAGAAAGGAGTCGAGGTCCGACTGCCAGCTTCATACACCGGCCTCCCAGGACATCTCGAAGTCGCCTGTTTCGGCAAGTCCCGGTTTGATTCGAACGCCCCCTTTTTATTATTATTATTATTATTATTATTATTAGTCCCTGGTCTCGTTGCTTCCACTTCCACACACTCCTCATATTTCACACACTCATTAAACGCACCCCGAGGTTTATCGCGTCCTCTCGTCAACCCTCTTGCATCAGCTCTCGTTTTTTAATTCCCAGGATTATTTCCAGTAAGCTCTGCGTGTTTGTGTGTGTGTATGTTGTGTGTGTATGTGTGTGTGTGTGTGTGTGCTATAACATTCCTGACTTTCCACGTTGTGCTCCACCTAAGCGACCGTGTCGTTCCCGTATTCACCGCGACCCCGCCATCTCTCTCTCTCTCTCTCTCTCTCTCTCTCTCTTCCTCTCTCTCTCAACTCTTAGACGTTTAGCTCTGCAGCTTGGAGGCCTCAGATTGATAGCTCTTTATTTTTCTTCTTCCTCTTCTTCTTTTTTTTTTCCTTCCTCCATTGTTTTTTTTTTCTTCTTCTCTGCAGGTCCCAGCACTTCCTGCTGCCTCGACACTCCAAGTTAGTTCCTGCTGTGTCTCTGCACGCTCCCTCGTAGCTCTGTTCGGCTTCTCCCTCCGCCTGTCTGTCTCTGTATTTCGCTGTTTTTCTGCCATCAGTCACCGCCGCCGTTTACCCCGGCCTGCTGTACATCATCCTGCGCTTTATTACCGCACTGTGTCTGGCAGGAACAACAAGAAACCGACCTCACAGCCAGAAAAGACCTCAGGATTATAAAATGAGACGTACTGTACGCTTCAGGGGCGCGAAGAGATGTTTAGTTGTTTTTTTATTTATTTATTCAATTTTAATTTGTATCAGGTAACGTCCCGAAAAACAGCTAGTGAAGAAACTTGATATAGTTTCCAAAAAGCAAATCCTAAATAATAACACCAAATATAATAAGAGATAATAGATTTACAAATAAAAGATTTACAAACGCACTCCGCTGTTCCCTGGAGCGTGTGAGATTAAAATTATTTAAAGTATTTTAGTATATTAGTTTATTAAAGCTACTTTTGTAAAATCAAAGAAATTTAAAGATATGTTTACAGTAAATTAGAAATAGAAAAGTTAAAAAAATAAAAAAATAATGATTTGCCTGCGTTGAGAAACACATTCTGCGTTTTAAATTTCTATGTTCATGTTTCGATTGTTACAGTTAATCTGCTTAAATCCGTGAAAAACTCGATCGACTTGCGTTTAATACTTTCACAACTTTAAATCGGAAAAAAAAGTTTACGCTCTTACTGTAGTTAATGTTCAAGTATATTTAAATATTATTTTATCAATATTAGACTCCTTCAGTACCAAGCGCTTTAGCTAGCTAGCTGTAGCTGCTACGCTGTAAAGTGTTTCCTCGTTCTCTGATGGAAAACTCCCGAAGACTTTGAGCTGAAAAAACACTTCATGGAGTCGTTTCTATAAATGGTGTAACAAACCGGCTCATTTTTTTTTTAAATATAAAATTATATTAAAGCTTGAAAAACAAAATCGTGAACTGGACTAATAACTTTTAGTACGAATGTTTAAAAATAACAATGAAGTCACATTAAGACTTCAGAAGCCTTTTTTTTTAAATGAATGTATTTTTGTGTTTGTAGCTGTTTAGGGCGGATTAAAGTTCTCATGTGTTTCTGTACAGTTACTGTAGCTACTCGTGTCCCGTAACGCTCTCGTGGTTCTTATTCTCGTCCTTCGGCTACGCCCATAACCCCCGCTAGAGATTCCTATTTAGAACCCCACCCCCCTTAATTCATGTGCTCCTGTACTCGGCGTGTTTTTATCCCACGCTTTAACTCCGCTTTATTAGATTCGAGCATATTTCTTGTTTTCGTCTTAAACGTCCTCCTTTTCTTTCTCACTAAAAAAAAAAAAAAGAAAAAAAGGCGACGTGAGCAGAGAACGTTCCCAAATCCAATTAAGCGCTCTCAGCCTCAGAAACACGGAGAAGATTAGCCATTAATCATCTTATAACTGCTGACAAGAAATCTGGGGCAGATTGGAGAGAAGGAAGGAAGGAAGGATCGGAGCAAGCGCAATTAATGATCGATTCATAAGGGGGTGCGAAACAACAGCCAAGATTAGAGATCTGAGAAGGGGGGAGGAGAAAAAGTTTGATATTCACACGACGTTCAGGCTTCACTACAGATGATGTAATCAGTCGGACATGGCTCTTTCGAAGTTCGCTTCTTGTTTTTCAGTGTTTTGCGTTGGGAGCTACAAGCGCGAGACTAAACACAACGTAGTTTAGGATGACGTGTAGGCTTTGGTGATTTTTTTGTCGCGTTTGTGGTGTCCATTATTTTCAAAATACAAACATTATTTTTTTAATAATAAATAAAAAAAAAATTGTAGCCTGACTAAATTTAAAATTTCCAAACATTTCTTCGCACTCATGTGACATCAATCACTGAAGACAAATTTTGTGATTTATACATTTAAGCCCCTCCCACAGGACTCCATAAAAGGCTATCTTTACAGAGATCTGAAAACAAGTAAAACGTGTAAAACAGCGCCTCCCTGTGGTAAAGCTTCCAGTAATAGATTAAACACTTGTCCTTTTACAGGGTGCCATTACTTTTGTTCTAAAATATTTTTTTGGGTGCGGTTAATTTATTTTTTATTTTTTACAAAATCGTTTAATGAAATAAACAAGCGATTTCAAACATAACAGAGTAAAATCGCAGAAACGGTGAAACGATGCGAAGTCGAATGCGAGCGCTTTTCCGACGAACCAACTGGGTTTTTCATGATTTCATCAGATTTCTGCCGTAAACGCGAAACTGTTGTCAATTATTTTGTTCGTCCCCAGTGTAATAAATAATGTTTTTATTTTTAATCTGTAAGATCAAGCTTGTGGTTCTTAAGCTCAGCCGAATTCTAAACAGATGTTTGCATCAACTTTTGACGCTAATCTCAGAGATTTGGGCGAACATGGTGGACACAGCAGGTTATACTTACTGTAGTTTCCCTAATGTGGGATTGTGATAATGTCGCAAACTCTGATTCACAATTTATTATATATATTTATGTTTTTAATCGAACAGTTTGTGCTGTATTTTTGAAATCGTTAACGCTTCTGCTCCTTCACCGCATGTTAGCATCAGGACATGCTAAGGCTACCAGTCTTTTATCTGTCTTTCTTTCTTTCTCTTTCTTCTTTTTAATTTGTAGGTAAATTTCCATCCAAATGTCCATCCAAAATGCGAACAAGATTCGATTCTATAAAACACTAAGTAAAAAAAAAAAAAAAAAAAAAAAGCAAACATTTTTGTTAGCATTAAAGGCAAAGACGTTATTTATGTTGATGTCAATGATGATGTCATTAAAAAGAGATCACTTATATTCATATTGTCGATTTTTTTTGGATACAATTAAAATATTTGCTAAAACTATATTTTTTAGGTATAGTACCAAAAAAAAAACGCAAGCTACGCCGAACATCCATTAAAAATTAAACAAAAAAAGAATTGATTTTAAATCAAGCTTTTTTTTTTGGGGGGGGGATTTCCTTTATTGATGGGCGTGGCATAATATTCCATTAAGCATATGAACTAGCTTCAGAATAGCTAACCCTTCTAGATTCTCTTTCCTATGTGAGATAAGCCCCGCCCCTCGTAGCAGCTGTTCACGTTTTTCAGCACAAGATTTCGCGTCCAAACATGTGGATGGAAATTCTGTCCTTTTTTTTTCTTTGTCTTTTCGTTTTTTATTTTCATTCTTTTTTTCCTGTTTGTCAACGCTTCCCTGACATCACACCTCAGCGCAGCGCATCTCCACCACGTCCTCGCCGGCAGCCTCGCACTCGTCACCCTCGCACTCGTTACCCCATCTCCACAGCCTCGAGATAGATGAGTGGTAGCCGTCCCTCTCACTCAACACTTTCCTTCTCTCTCTCTTTTATTTCTTCTCCAGGAATGAGAGAACATCCTCCCATCTCCGTGTGCGAGCTGGCCGACCACATCGAGCGGCTCAAAGCCAACGACAGTCTGCGCTTCTCGCAGGAGTACGAGGTAATCACCGCTTAGGCACACCCCCTCCCCCCCCCACACAACGTTGATTATGTTCCTATAACCGCATGGCACGCAGTGTGTGAATCCTCTTCCACAGCAAGTTTCATTTCTTTCTAAGCGACATGTCATGTGCGCTTTAATTCCTCTTTAAACGTTAAATTACACTGGTACTGGAGACTCCTTCCATACTTATCAATTTATATTTGGGAAATTATACAGTAATTAAAAATTATGTTTTTTTTGTCTTTCCTTCAGTCTCAGTCTTGTTTTTATTCCCCCCAAAAAAAGTGCTCCTCTGTAGAAGAAGAATAAAAAAAAATCACCTCAGGTTTTGTTTAATGATTTCTCTTTTAAGTATTGTTTCATAATTAAGTTGTTTTGTCTGGTTTGTACCTTGATTGTCTGCCTTTTTTTTGTTGTTCCCTCGCTTCAGCCTTGTTATAATACATTTTTTTTTCCTCGGCTCTTCAGACGCCCGCCCTGACTGTTTTGACAGGAATTCGCATTTGCGCTTGATGCCAGCTGCTCGTTTTCAGCGGCGCGCTCCTGCGGGTTCACCTCGCGGCCCTGATTAGCAGAGTGCGAGCTTTGATTTCTCGCTCGCGGCAGTCACGTAAAAAAGGAGCGAAAGATTTCATTTCATTTTCGTGCCGAGTGCCACTCGAGACTCGGGGCTCTCGAGAGCGCGGCCTCGCCGAAGACCGACGGCGTCATAATGAAACTCGTCAGACGGCCAGACGTGACCGCGGACCGTCTCCTAACGTGGAAATGAATACCCGAGTTAATGTCTGCCATTTATACCGTGTTGGGTTTTAGTGGGCGGATATGTGTCTGACTGGACACGACAACTTACAAAGTACAAAGCAACCAGTAGCATTCGAGATAAGCCACGCCCCTTCAAACTCTAGACGAAATTTAACGTGACTAGCAACGAGTTACTGCAACAGGACAGGACTGGGACGTACGTACATTCTTTTTTTTATTTCAGTGTCTCTTTAATTCAGAAGTTAGAATTTAAAAACCTAAAAGTATCATTACAACAGGAACAGGAAGTCTTTTTTAATTTTTTTTTTTTATCTTAGCATCCTGTGCTTATTTTATATTTCTAATATTATGTAAACACACAGTACTCTACAGACACACACACACACACATTTCCAGTCAGCAGGTTTCATTGGCAGGAAGTGATGTCGTTGCCCCCTATAAAGGAAGCCCCCCCCCTCCTCCCCTCGGGAACAGATGGCGATCCTCACGTCTGTTGGCGGTCGTTCTTCGCTCGCTGTAGCTTCGGGCTCGCGGCCTCCCGCCGTTTCGTGCCGTTGTATCTGCCAAAGAGCGCCCCAGCCCACCTCCTCTGGCACCGCCGCTACAGGAAGTGGAGTATCGGGCCGAGAAAAAAATTACACGTGAAGGCCGTGAGCCGCGTCGCGGGTGTGAGTCAGGAACACGCCAGAGGAGGTCATGTCGTTTAGTGGGGCGTGGCCTTTGTGTGTCTCTGTGAAGCATTGAGTTCAAGTGTGTGTGTATTGACATTAAAACTGCATATGTGTATCATATGAACACTGAGACGTTAGCAGACAGCAGCGGAAAAAACTAGCGCACTAACGAGCGAGAACATCAGGTGTTTTTTTTTTTTTGTGCTCACCCGTTGTTCCTGTGTCGTTGCTCACGTCTCTCAACTTAGTCAACACGAGCGCTGACAGCTCCCACTCTGCAAGTGTGTGTGTGTGTGAGAGAGAAAGTGAGACATTTAACTCCATGCTAAACCCCTCCCGCTAACATCCAGGATCTTGACAGAGAAATGGGCCCCGGTTATCACATCAAACCCTCATCATGTCCGTCGTCTCGCGGCAGCGTCGACCTACGCTCAGACTCACGTGTCCATCACGTAGCGTTTAAAAACTACTTAATAAATAATCATGTGTTAATTTCCGCGGCGTGAAACTTATGCTACCCTGGGTACGGATCACCCGGGCGGGCGGAAGGCAAAGTGATGGACGGACACGGGACGGACAGAGTCTCATCAAAAACCCAGTGGATCGATCCTGAATCAACACATTCCCGAGGCGTTATCGATGCTTCTGTGCAGACCGGTGTGTGTGTGTGTGTGTGTTATGAAAAGCACACAGAGAAGGCCGGAGGGCTGTATGTTGTGCCAAGGTCGTGAGCG
>JAOTRS010000022.1:1125976-1136348 GCA_028565755.1 Dinotopterus cunningtoni
CGGCTTGCACTGGGGCGTTTTTTTTTTTTTTTTTTTTGTTCAATGCCATTTTCCGCGCTCAATAGCTGCTCCTATTATTTGACAATATCAAAGGCAGTGTCTCTTTATTTGAACAGGTGACTTCCATTAAATCGGATGACCCAGCTGGCATTCAGCCAGCAGCTCTGTTGCAGCTTTCGCCGAGCCCTGCGTTCGCAGCACTAATGCTTGATGATCTCAATGCGAGGCTGCCGATTGAATAATTGCTCTGCTGCACCACTTGGCCAGTCTCCTGAGTAATTGGTATCAACCTGGGGGCTCCTGCAGATCTTCGAACATCCGTGGAGGTCAGGATCTCATTCGTCTGTTTCCTGTGGGCCTGTCCAACATGGATGTGCTGCCTCACTTTTAATGAAATCCGTCCCCGTGACCGGCCTCCGGTCACGTCCTTGTGCGCTCAGTATGCAGTGATGGCATGTTTGACATCTTTTCTCATGTGTATGGAAGAATGTTCACGGATTGAACCCTTCATGAAAAAAAGCAAATTTTAATAATTATCATGTCAAACAAAAAGGTGATGAAAAAGGTGTTAATTTGGCTCATTTTGTATTCAGCACTTGTGTCAGTCTTAATAGAAACCTGACTAAATACTAAAGTATTTCTGTGTCTGGCTTTTCAGAAAGGTATCGAGGGCTTTTGGAAGTCTGTGCCGGTAAAGGTGCCCAGGGAACCTTCTAAGATAAGAATTCTCAACCCTTACTTCATCCAGGAGGCTGCCTTCCAATTCATTGGCCTGCCACTGAACAACGGCGTCATGGGTAAAGGGGTAAGTGCCACTCTGATTGTGATGTGAAGCAGAGCCCAAAAAAAATACAATTGTAATATATTATAAAAAGGATTATTAAATACCTGGCCTTAAAATCTTACAAATCCTGCTGAATGGTCAAGAGATAATCCTCAAATTAAGCCCCTCTGCATGATTTTGCAAATTTAGACCCTGAAACATTACCGTGAATACTTTTTTTCATGTATAACTAAAGTAGGCTTGTAAGTTAAAGGTCTCATATTTACAAGTTGTACAAGTTAACACAGGCTCCATCTGAAATTCCAGTCAGAATTTTCTTCATATATCAGACTAACTTAATTTATTAGTGCCTCCTGCTGAGCCACATCCCTCTAGAGAAACATGCAACAAGCTGGAGGAGAGGCTCCTCTTCTATGAGATCACATCAGGGCGAAAAACATATTAAGATTAAAAACAAAGGCAAAGTTTTCCCACCGTTTAGTTTGTACATGCACATTACAGACCCATCTGAATGTCCAAAAATTGCTAAAAAAGTTTATATAATTTGCATATAAGGCAACCTTTAAAGTTAAAAGTTTGGAGGGAAGCATTTCCCTCTATATTGTGTTAATTAAAAAATAATGATAATGGACTTCATGTTCAATCATTCCAAAATTATATTGATTCCTTAATTTAAAAAAAGATACTGACCCTAGGTTTTGGAGAAGAACTCGTCCTTCCTGAAACTGTCAGCACTGTTGAGGGTCGAGTTGGGTGGGTTCGTCCTTTTTGAACCAAAATGTCAGTGTGCCCCATAAAGCCAATTTTATGGAAATGGGGGTCACAGGAAGCCTTGGGCACATGTTCCCTCAAATGGATTGTAATTACCTCAAAGGTGACCACAGGTCAAACACAGCATGGTTAATCCTCCAGATAGGAACAACTGAAGCTTAGAAACTGCCTCCAAAGCAGCCCAGGTTATTCAATGCTTGTTTTATGCTTTGTACTTCAAGAGCATGGATGAAAAACAATAGATGTCTGGGTTATTTTTATTAAAAGCCTGATCTGAATACTGACCCGGCCACTTCATTGAGATGATATCGATAAAGCAGGCACAGCAATCCTATTTTACGTCTTATACTTTAAAGCCTTCTCTGGCATTCCGGAAGTCATATGCACCATGGATACTGTATTTAGAAAATGCCCGCTATTGTGCAAGTCATCTGGTTGAGATCTCTGCCGCTGCTCTTCTTTTTGTCTGCCCTCCGCAAGACTCCGCAATGCATTGCAAACATATGCATTGATTAGATATAGTACATAGAGTACACTCTTCAGAGGCGGTCCAGGGTGGCAGCCTTACCCGGCAGTCATTAAAGAAGTGTGAGTTACATGCATCAAGTCTCAAAGACAAAGCTTGGCTACGAAATCGAGAGGACAGGGCCCACCAATTCAGGAAATGAGACTTCCATTTCTGAAAGCCGACCCGGTTGGTTTCTTGAAACACCCTGAGAGCCGCTTGATAAAGCTGTCAGCCGTCAGCTCTGTCTGGAATGTCCAAAGACTGGATTGGAAAGTATTGAAATTGACCACCTCGTGAAGATCAGCACCCTCTTTGAACTGCAGAAACATGTGCAGAGCATGTGGAGCTGCCTCGCCAGGCCCCTCAGGGTGTGTTTGTGGGTAGGAGGGAAGCTGTCCCATACGGCACTGATCAAGGCGGGACACACTTGGACACATCCTTCCCCCTCTGCGAGTCCTCCGTTCACTCACCTGTTGGGGGTGGGCACGCTGCCCAAACCTTACCCCTGATTGTGTATATGTGTGGGCTTGTGCAAATCGTACCCCGGGCTGTTGCAGGCTAATGATTTTGAATGGTTACTCACCCCTGGGAGTCGAGGAAGTGGAGGTCTGCCTTCTGAAAATTGGCGTGTCATGGGCAGGGGGGCAGCTCAAGACGAGTTAACAATCTCTGGCCTGAACAAAACCAGGTTCCCTCACATGCACTCGACCAGCCAGTCAGCTCACGACAGGAGAAAGGGGAAGGGTAGAAACCAAACTTCTGTGCAGCTCGAACCAGTTTACTGCAAACTCTACCCAGTGTTTTATTGCTAATCATAAATTTTCCAAAGCTCTTAGCTTTGTACTCTTATTTGTAACTGCTAACCTTTTACACATTTTGCGAAGAGTTCTCATGCAAAAAGTACAGACTTTATTTTTTCACCCAGCAAAACCAGTTAACGTGAATCTGGAATGACTGACAGTTGCATGGGTGTTTGGAACTATTAACTTAAACGCCTGGAAGCCCTGCCCCTTCCTTTTATTGCTGTCTTGCTTGAAATGTAAGATGTTTTCAGTTCACTAGTGTAGAAAATTAAAAGCTATTACTGCATGCTCAACTTCACCAACATTACATGTGTTGTGTTAACCTCAACTAATCTTAGTGTTTAGGGAAGCCAGTGATAATGGTACATTTTTGACCAAAAAAAGCGGTTTAATTACAAAAATGTGTCAAATATAACACTTTCCAAAAATGTTTTTTTCAAGACTGATAAATTAAAATTGAAGTCTATATAATTAAATTACAATAGGGCTTTGTTGTTATAAATTTTCCTGCTCTGCACACTGACTGTGAAGTTTGTCACCTGGAATGCGAGTACAATGGAAGTAATTGGGGCCAAATTCAACAACCCTCATCCTGTGCAATAGTGCATCCCAAAGTTCAGCTGAGACTTCTTAACCCAGTCCCACTGCGCTACATCGAGTTCAACATTACAGTACAAATGTAAATCTCTTCTTCTCCTGGAAACTGCCTTATGGTTAGTTCTGGTCAGCCATACCAACTCGATTGAATTTCTGCTGAACTTTGCAATGCATTTTTGACCACGTTTACTTACTGTACGTCATACTCGTGTCCCATGTAACAAACCTCATGGTGAGAGTACAGAGCCGGAAAACTTACCAAACCACCAAGACCAAGTAATGTAATGTATATACAGCACTGCAGTATTCCATAACAAAAAAAAAAAAAAAAACAGGATACTTGTACGCCAGCGAAGAAAGCAGCACATTACTGTATATAAACGACCACAGACGAAAAAAACAAATGGAACCTGCTGGGTTTTGCATATCAAAAAGAAGCGTGATAGTGGAAGTCCTCAGAAGAAACGTGTGTGGTTCTGCAGGTTGCTCAGTAAAACTTGGTGTCTAATTTCCTTAAAAAACTGCACAAATGGTACCTGAGACTAATAGGTCCTCAAAACGTTGTCACACCCAATCCTGACTGTTTTGTTAATTAAAGTTTTCTAGGCTTTATTTATTTATTTATTTATTTATTTATTAGTAATCTAAATGCATACTTCCTCTTCAAATGTGCCTAAGATACTTTTGGTCAGTCCTGTGTATGCACCTCAATTTTAATCTGAGACAGACTTGGAAAAAAATCGAACTATCCCTTTAAGCCACGTGTATCTGCATGCTACAGTTTCTACTTTAGATTAATGATTCGTGTAAGAACTACAGGTTTGATTTAAAAAAAAAACCTGGTCTGTTGTCAGCCAGGCTTTTGATAAAGAATCAGGTACTTTTTGCCCCACATCACAGCCAAGAAGTGCTTTTAATTCATTCATCTTGATCTTTTAAGTAACTCAAGCCATATGCAGAAAAGCTATTAGACAGTACTAAAGTTTTAGAGACTACACGACTCCTGACCATCTTCCTATTGTAGATCTGTTTAGACATTTATTTCTCGCCTGTTTCTGCAGAACATCCCAACACTTGGTACTGTTGCTATAACAATGGCGCTGCATAATTGTGACGAGATTGCTGTTGCTGGATTTGGCTATGACCTCAACACCCCTCACGCACCCTTGCACTACTACGAGGGAGTCAAAATGTCTGCCATCAAAGAGGTAAGACTTTTTAGTTTTTTTCCCTACAGGTTTCGGCTGCATATGAATAGCGAGACTCTGTAGGTCGGTGGAATTTCCATGTCGTATTTGAACAGGTGGGTCACACTCGTTTTTGAAGTGCAGATCTTTATCTGACCTTCTCTTGTTTAACTTTGCAATAAATGGAACGAGTGCAGCGGCAGTATAATTAGCTGACTCAAACCGGCTTCTTTTTCATGTCATCTTTGCTGCAGTCTTTTAAAAAAAAAAAAAAAAAATTTTAACCATAGCCCTGATACAGATATCCCATTGTTTGGCTTGGCTGTGTAGGACTCATAAAATGTTGAATTTGGTGGTTAACACACCGAAAGTACCAGCGTACTCCCCCAACACCTATCGGAAGTCCAGAACATCCCTAATGTATTTTATTCATATTTAAAATGACAACAACATCCCTCGCCTGTCCTGACTAGCTCGGCTAATTCAGCACGCGGATTGCTCAGTAGGTATATTATGCAATCTGTGAGTCAGATTTGGTCCCTTTTTACCACGTCTAACCAAACACTGGGTGAGTAACCTGACAATAACAGAACCTTTCTTTGCATTCCTCGTGACATTTGTTAGGATCCCGGGCTGTTTAAGTACATCTTGTTTATCCAGTGACTCATTGCGAGTGCAGTTACCCCTGCAGAGTCTGCCCTCCCTTTCAGCAAAAGAGAAGTCTCTATCTATAGATGCATAAGAAAGTCAGATCATTCCAGCCCTCTTGGTCGACTTCTCCTCCAAAGCCGTAAGATCCTGAGGAGATTTGGATGTCCACATTGATTTAGTTCACAGCTTGAAACCTCGTTCTTGGACCTGCTCACTTTGCCATTGATGCGCGTCTCCAGTTTGCACCAGACGAGAGACCAGATTCCCACGCTTGTTCCAGGGCCCTAACCGGAATGTAAGGCTCTGATTTCAGCTGTGAGTGTCAAGTCCTTGGGCTTTACCGCTGTGGGTTTCAGAGGCTCTGATCCAGCCAAGGAGCTCAATTTTTAACAAGAATCATGAGCTGTTTTCACTGCAACTGGATCATGACTGAAATATTTGCGAGATGAAAATGGCAGACGTGCAGATGTTTGGGTGGTCTGTGGTCAAGTTGGGGTTGGTGTGGACAAACCCTTGACCTGAGAAGAGCTTGATGTCAAACTGCACCAGGACTGGGTGCTGGCTCTAAAAAAAAAAGTAAAAAAGTATTTCTCATTTTCTAAAAAATGTATAAAATAAAAATATATACCAATTTGTAAGACAGTTTTCAAATGGGTTGTCATGGTAACTCTTTTCTTACTGACCATACTGTTTTGTTGGCTTAAGAACATGAATCCCATGAGACATCTTATTGCACTTTGATCATCATAAAATAAGATAATACATTTGGACCTGTTCAGTTCTGTACTCAGTAATATCTACATCTTGTATTGTTTTTCTTTTTCACGTGTAATCAGAGGTGGACTGGTAGTCTGCCATGCTGGCCATTTTCCCAGTGGATAGACACACATTGCATCCAACTCAGGACCAATATAATAAAATTAATTTTAATATCAATAATTTTTCCTTTTTTTTGGCCAATAGCCCCCCATAAAGCTGGTACAATGACCTATTGGTTCATTTTCTTTACCGACACTAGATCTTAACTAGGCCCCCAACTTTTTCCTTTTCTGCCATCCTGTTTCTCTGTCAGATGACGCGGCTCATGGCCAAACATCTGTGGATGGATGAGGGCAATAGAATGGATTTTAAAATCTTCAAGCAGGGTGTGAAGAAGTTAGTTTCCAAAAAAATAAATAAATAAAAACCTAGAGACGGGAAGCTCCAAACAGGCAAAAATAAGAGAAATGTTTGAGAGCAGAGGAACAGACACAGGATTAGGAAAAGGAGCAAGCAGAGGAGCAGGCAGAAAAAGAGTCCGAGGATTAGGAAGAGGGACGAGCAGAGGAGCAAGCGGATGAGAGGGCAGAAGAACAGACAGAGCAAAGGAGCACACCGTGTGACAGGGAAGCAGAGGAGGGACAGAGCGAGCAGGAAGGGAGTGTAGCTGAAACGGTAAGCATGGAGAAGCTTCATGATTAACAGGGACGGAGCAGGGAGCTAGTACTGTATGTGTCCCATGCCACGATAATGCAGATTAATTAATTTAATGTCAATGATAATAGCATAACCACATTGTCTCTGTTTGTCCCACAGTCATGGACACACAATATCGCCAAAGAGAAGGAATTTCTCCGGAAGCTGGTGAAGGCCAAAGTCATTACAGACTTAACAAAAGGAATCTGATCATCCCGGAGCAGGTGTTTTAACAAAGAGCGAGAAAGGATGCTGGGAAATTGCATACTGCGGTAGCAGTCGAAAAGCAGGAAGTAATGCTACCATGAAAAATGTGCCTTGTGAGCGAGGAAGCTTCCCCAGGAACCCGGATTCCGTCCTCAACATCTAAAGAGACCAGCTTTTCCTCTGTTCAACAATCATCCTGGAATTACAACTCAAGACACGTATACGTAAGACCGAGAGGTAGCGAACATCGCGCTCGACTCAAGAGCTGGACCAATCGTGCCAAACGTACCTCTTGGAGGAGATGCCTTTCCTCTAGGCCATGAATGTGTTCACTGTGTAGATTCCACCGCTTCTTAGCATCATTTTATCATCATGCTTTGTTTTTTTTTTTTTGTCCGTTCTGCATCATTCCACGTCACAAGAAGCTCAGAGGTCGGTCTTCATATAGTGACACACGAAGTGTGCTGTTAATAGGAATGGATGCTTTTTTTTAATTATTATTATTATTTATTATGTGACTTAAACCCTCTTTAATTTGAGTGGATTTTTAATCTTTTACTGTTAAGCAAATTTTTTTTTTTAATTATGGTTTTATTTTAATTTTTTGAAAATTTCTTTATAAAAAAAGTTAAATTATGTTGTATGCCCTCTCTCGCACGCTTTACGATTCATTCATCGGATTCATCATGCCAAGCAAGCCGCCAAGCCTGTGTATGTATGTGTGTATGTGTGTGTCTCAAAGGCTACGTTCACATTATTAGCCATGTCGCTCAGTTCAGATTTTTTCGGTCAGATCGGATTTGTATGCCATGACGGTTCACATTCAAAATTACAAGTGACGTTTATCTGACTCTAATGTGTCTCTGAAACAAGACATGAGTTCGTTCAAGCATTAGTTCATTTGGGTACTTGGGTACACTCTGGAGAACGGCAAGCAGTTAGTCGGATGTATCTGTTGAGGTCCAGAGGAAGGAAGGAACCAGACGCCTTAATTGTAGCTGTTTAAGCCGCTGTTGCTAGCACTGCTGTCAAATCCTCGCGGTGCCGGTGCGGACTGATGAAGTCAGCAAGCGCCGTTCGCGTGCTCGGAGGCAAAAAGTCACATAAATTCCAATCTGCCCGTTCTCATTCAAGTCACATGACCGTAATCTGATATGTATCCGATCTAGGACAAGATACGAAAGTGAAGCAATCAGACAGCCCTGGGGGAAAAAAATCATATCTGTGTCACATCAGGGTAAAAAATCCGAATAGGGTCACTTTAAACTGGTAATGTGAACGCAGCCGAACAAACAGCTTTCATGTTAGATGTCACAAAACAGCTTCTCGCTGAAGGTACCGGAAAATACAAATGTTTACTTTTTCTAATAACACAATCAGCTTTGGCAGGTTGATGATTATTTTCCAAATAGATTTAGCTTTGTACTTTTTGAAAGTTTAATCACCTGTATTTTTAAACCTTTCTATTAAGATTTGATTCGTTCAGCCGTATGTTTTTGGAGGACGTGTGTAACATGCTAAATCACAGTCAGGGGAAAAAGGAAGTTTGCCATTTTTTTTGCCGTGCGTAATTTAAAAAATTTTTTTGTTTAGTTTTGCACAGTAGATATCGCATTGCAGCTTCACAGAGCTTCAGACTTGAACCCACAGCAAGCGAACCAAAAGAGTGAGGAACTCCCCAGGATCATTCCACGTCACAGGAGAAAGGAAACGAGGATTTTAGGGGAAACCAGGAACATACACACATTCTAACGCAGGAGTGGACGAGTCAATAGCTCGGTTACCTGGATGAGAAAAAAACGGCAGAACCATATTCTGTCTTTTAGAAGTGAAGCTCGTAGCCGATTTTGTTTTTATTGCTAAATTTTTATCGAGGTTGCACAGGCTATGAGATCGCGCTCCTTTCTCTTCTTTAACGCACTTAACTAGCTAACTAGCTCGCCGTATGTTATTACATTATGCTAGCTAACACTTTCACTTTTAGCCACGTCAGTTTGTTTTTTTTCCCGGCCCGAAACATGGTACTGGGGAGCAGGCCGGGACTTCCACCCGTCTGGTAAGCTAGCTAATCGGTTTAAGGATTTGTCCACACTGTAACATGTAAGAATTCCTAGCATTTGTTGGCAATCAGTGTTTTATTTCTGTACACACTACAGTCAGTCCACAGGGTGCACACACTACAGATTCGGCGTGGACGTGATCAGTAGTATTACGAGGACAAATTTGCGGAAACGACACGAGGTTCATCTCAACAAGTGTAAAGTTATGACTGGAAGCGAGTGGATTTATTTGGTATACGAGCGAAGTTTTGTTGCTGAACAAAAGTAGCATCTAGGTCAACAAGGAGATTTTCTTATTTTCTAGATCTTCAGAGGCATAATAAATGTGTTAGCCATTTTTAAGGTTTTGAAAGTGTATTTGTCTTAGCCGAGTTTGACCATCCGTGTAATTCTGACCAGGATATCCAGGACATTTTAGGCATTTTTAGCATGCACATACAAACACACACACGCACTGTACACACACTAAACTAAGTAGGGTTGTCCAAAATCTAACAGAATGGTCAAGCTAGGCTAAGCATAATCATATTTATTATGTTTGGAGATATGTGTAATACTGGATACAGAGTATCTGAATCTCATGCCAAAGACATGTATGCAGTAATGTAGTATTTTTAAGTGCTTCCTGGAGTTTGTCCTGATCTCTCTCAGCAGCACTATAAGAGCAGAAGTGTAGACGCCTTCATCATCACGACAGCAGGATGAAAAGTGCTCAATCAGTCTGGGTTTAGTTTTATTTTTTTATGCTCATTTGATTTATTTATTTTTTTTGAGAACCTGTACGTGTCGTGTAAAGCGTTCTGAATGACTTTCCAGTCAAAACAACAAACTGTCAGATCATCGAGTCAACCAGAACATGCATGATGCCGTCCAGCACCTCCTTTCACCTCTCAGATCGGTTGGACTGTCTGCTGTCAGTTTGATTCAAGAATAAATTTTTTAAATGAATGACCAACTTGAATAGAATGCATTTCAGTTCTTATTGCACATACAAGTACCGGAAAGGTTTGGACACTCTTCCAATTTATTATTTTTTGGGGGGGAATTATTTTCTACATACTCAGACTATACTGGATTTTTTTTTCTTTTCAAAACTATGAAATAACACCTGGCATTAGGTAATTTTCAGTTATTTTAAGACATGAAGGTCGGCTGTTCTGGAACAGTTCTCGCAAGAACAGTATCGTGTTTGTAAAATAAAAAAAAGCGTTTGTAAAACCCATCAAGCACCATGATGAAACTGTCTCTCATGAAGACCTTCCTAGGAAAGCGAGACCAAAACTGAGCTCTGCTGCAGAGGAGAAGTTCATTTAGAGTCACCAGCCTCAGAAATCACCAATTAACAACCA
>JAOTRS010000022.1:1262163-1278096 GCA_028565755.1 Dinotopterus cunningtoni
ATTTTAAACTTGTACGTAAGCCTGGATTACATTTCTTTCAGCAAACGTCTTTTCCAGAATAAATTTAATATCAACATTTAACACAAGTTAATGGTCATTATATAGCAATGAAAAGAATAAAAGTTTAACAAAATTGAAAGAGTTAAACCAGTCACATTGACTGAAACACACTCACGTTTAATTATATAAAGAGGTTTAATCACATCACTGTGTGTGTGTGTGTGTGTGTGTGTGTGTGTGGTTCACTCATAGCACTGTTTATATGCAAATAGACAATCTTATCTTATCTTCAGTTTTGATTAATAACTGATTAATAGCTCTTTTTTGAGGGAGTTTGAACATTTAGCAAATCTGTTTCAGTGTGTCTGGAGTAATCTCTTCAGGCTGAATTCAGATGCAAATTCCTTTAAAGTTGTATTCAATAAAGCTCTGTCGCCCCCTCGTGTCTGGATACAAAACTGCATTTTTTCCTCTTTTCCCCTTTAAAGGAACATTAAATTATATTAAACATCATAATCAGTATCATATTGAATTCTGCTTACCTGCCTTGTAGTCTGAAATGGTTTTTGTAAAGAGTTGTAATTTATGACATTTTAATACTGAACAGAGACAGTAAATGTATAATAGGATGGATTTTTTTTTTTTTTGTTAAACAATGTGTGACATTTTAATAATTTACTCCATCTTCCTTCTACAAATGTTCGAGGGATCTACTGCAAAAAAAACCTTAAATATAAATAGATATTATCATGTACCTGTCTGATTTTTTTATATAGTCAAAAAGATTTGCATTCATTAAAGAAATTAACAATAAAAAGCACACTCTTTACAATGTAATACATTCAATTATAGCACGATCATTAATGTTTATTTAATAAAGCTCTGTCGCCCCCTGGTGTCTAAAAACAAAGCTGATGCATTTTGTTTGTTTTTGTTAGTTTGTTTTTAAACAATAAATGTACAGTACCTTTTAAAAGTCTGAAAACAGGTTCTAATTCAATGTTTTTTGATGTTTCGTGATTTATTTTCTACATTCAGAACACAAAAAAAATTCAAAGCTATGAAATAACGTATATGGCATTAAGTAATTAACTAACAACGACAACAGCCGGTTGTTATCTTAAGACATGAAGGTCAGCTGTGGAACAGTTCTTACAGGAACAGTATTGTAAGTATTTTTGCATTTACAAAACCCATCAAGCACCATGATGAAACTCATGAAGACCTTCCCAGGAAAGCAAGAACAAAACTTACCTCTGCTGCAGAGAAGTTCATTTAAAGCTACCAGCTTCAGAAATCACCAATTTAAAACCAAAAGTCTTTACAGAGCATAAGTAGCAGACACATCTCAATATCAACGGTTCAAAGAAAATGATTGCCTATTTTGGTTGCTTTCGGCCTTGTTTTACAAAAAGTTGTAAAAAGTTGTAAAAAGAAATAAAAATCAGGAAACACCATGGGATAAGAAGAGGTGTCCAAACTTTTGATTGGTACTGTTAATGTACAGTACATGTGCAGAAACAGTGTCTACTGTGATAGATTCATTTTTTTTTCTTGTGGTTGCAGCACTTCATTTCATAAATTTAAACTCTAAAATGTTTTGGGTGTCATGTGCAACAACTAATTCTAAACACATTGCAAATATTTCTCTATAAGCATAGCTGTTGATTTCCTGGTTGGAGTTTTGTTTTGAGAAGTTAACAGGGATTACTTCAGGGGTGTGATGAAGAGGAGGAATTGGAACAGGACCAGTGTTTTTGCGGTAAGTACCTCGGGTTGTTTATTGCTTTTCAGTTCAGTCCATAATAACCAGTTGGTTCACGGTGATCTTAGCAAAATTCCCAACAGGTTCACATGGGATTTTTGCAAGAGAACCAGGGTGTTTAAATAAATTTAAAAAAAAAATAATAATAATAATAATAATAATAATAATAATAAAACAGGATAAATGATCTAATATGCAAATCTTGAATGGTGCAAACAGGGTGCCAAAAATAAAATTAATTCTGAATACATTAAATCATCACTTCCAAATGAATGAATTATTTAAACAATATTGCTTGTAACACTACTTATGATCATGTAAATATGTACATTTATCTATTTATACTTTCATCATTTCTACAAGTATATGGTGCTAACCACTAAGCACAGTGGCTTAGTGGTTAGCACCATTGCCTCGCACCTCCAGGTTCCTGGTTCAATTCCCGCCTCTGAGTCTGTGTGCATGGAGTTTGCATGTTCTCCCCGTGCTTGGTGGGTTTCCTCTGAGTTCTCCAGTTTCCTCGCACAGTACAATGACATCAGATAAAGCTAATTGGTTTCCAAATTTGCCCGTAGTGTGTAAATCTTATTGTAAATCTCAAGGTGTACATCTTATTGTACAATGTTATGTCCACATTTATGCAAAAGGATAAAACACTCCAAATTCTTGTAAAGATTTGGCCTCATGGTGTCGCTGTTTTACAGAAAACAGACCCAAGAATTTCCTGAAGGGGGAATTGCATCTTACAAAACAGGATGAAGTCATCCAAAACTGCTCAAGCATGTGACTTCTGGAAAGACAAAAGCTATACATAGACATTGTGAGGTCAAAAAGAAGTCAAACAATTTTGATAGCATTTTCAATGCACTTTTAAAATGTTACATTAAATCATCAATTAAGGTCCTAACCTTTACATATGGGCTTGTTGTATAGCTTATCATTTCAAGACGTGATATAGACCATCAGTTCAGAGCTTCTCTGCTAAAGACTTTGTGTCTTCAAAGTTTGCATTATGGACAAAATTGTTGTCAAGGTGAAAATGAGAAAACAGGTGCAACAAAATTTTAAATCGAGGGATTCATTTTAAAAAGTGTGATAAGTATCAACATGGCAAATAAACAATTGCAGTTCATGTCTTTTTTAGTATTATTATTTTGCATATTTTATTTTAAATATAATAGGCTTCCCAAGCTTCTATACATACTGTAAGTCATAGGTTATTTCTACAACAAAAAATGTCACGAAAAAAATACTTATGAAATGCATATATTTTTTAAAAAGTTATTAAAAGGATTAAAAGTTTATATAACGTCATTCTAATAAATATATATATTTTTTTAAATCACTGTTCCTATTACACACACGAACTTCAGACATGTCAGGGCAAAGCTTTTTTCACCTTCAGAAACCACCTGTCGTCACCGACTGTATACAGCCCCGCCCCTTAACGTAAAGCAGACCAATAGCATGCATTTCCGAATCGGCATACGTCCAATCAGCTTGTGCGCTAACTCCTTCCAGTATCAGGGCAATAAAAGCGTTTGTCCTGCCTCATTTACATACAACCAATCAGAAATGACATGCAAATTTTAAAGCGTGAATCCTGCTTGGTTTACCCGGTGACGGTGAGTGAAGCAGCCAGAACGACGTGAACCTTTGAGTGGAGTAAAGCTGCGAGTTTAAGCGGAAAACGGTTAAAAAGAAGCATTTATTTTTAATTATTCAAATCCGTACTGGATTACTTGACAAGCAACATGACATTTGAAGAACTGAACGGAGACTGTACTTCTGTCGAAAGGTATGGTTTTTTTAATTATTATAATTTTTTTTAAGTAATATTATTGGAATGACCAGAAGTGCAATGCATTTGCAGATAAATTGCTATTTTCAATGTTTTTGCATAGATAATATCAGTATTGCTATATTATTAATTTTACAAGTGATATGTGAAAGCCGTTAGTGAGCCGGGTGGCTCGTGACAGCTGCTGCGTCACGTGACTTGGGGTTTCACAAAGACCTACATTTGTTTGAGAAAGATCATGATACATTTGTGTATAAAACTTGTTTCTTTGTCTTTTTACGACCTCATTCTTTTTGCAAAGTCTTTATTACACATGCAATCTATCACTAGTGACATGTTCCTCTTGTATTCTGCATGCATCAGGATGGATTCTGTGTCTAAAGCCCTTGAGGAAGTCCTGACTTCTGCTCTGCTCCGAGGCTGGGTTACAATCGGAGTTTATGAGACTGCCAAAGCGCTGAATGTGTAAGTGCACTAAAATCATAACCCACTCATTGTCACCGAACAACATGCAACGTCATTGCTCGGATCTAACATCTGCGTTTTGTCTGTATTTCCAGAGACCCAGATAACGTCGTGCTGTGCATCCTGGCCACGGACGACGAGGATGTGAAGGACGTCGCCTTGCAGATCCACTTCACACTCATCCAGGCGTTCTGCTGCGAAAATGACATCAACATCCTGCGCGTGAACAACACCAGGCGCCTCGCCAAGATCCTGGGAGGACCCGCGAAGCAGGGAGGCGAGCAGATGGACCTGCACTGCATCCTGGTCACGGTACGATTCCAGCAGGATCGACCACGAACGTGCAAAATAAACAATACACACCATAACGGCATGCAGATCCTCAAGGAAAGTCCTTGAGTGCAAAATGAAACTTTGTTCCGGGTTTGTACTGGGATGTAAATTAGTCACTAACTGAATGAAACTCTTACACAAGTGAGTGACGTAGGCGAGCAAAAGAGCTTTCCGTCTCAGCTTGTATAAACACGCCTGGCAGTTACTCACCCTTCGCCTGCTTTCTAGCGCAGATGCAAATGATCACGTCCAGCAGCCATAAAGGGTCAGGTTCGGGGTATGATTTGCATTTGGTAACGTCAGAGCAATAATGGAAGAATAAGATGGAAGAAATAATGGAAGATAAGATGAGGTTTATTAATCTACTAATTTGCATAAACCTGTAACAGGTAATAAAAATGCGCAAATATACCGTACAAATATGATCCTAATTATATGTTAAGTCTTCGGTATGTAAAAGTTACTATATGACATGGAGAACAACAATCACAGTACAAAGCTAACTGACTTGATTATGATGTCACTCACTGTTACACAGCTCGTATGTATGCAGGTAGGGCAAGTTCATTTAGAGAAATGTTATGTTGTTATAGAAACATTATAGCATTATTACGTCTCTGTCAAAGTAGCGCGTGAGAGCATGATTCGTCTATATTGACAAAAGTCCTTACCCCTGTTGCAGTAACAATTATAATTAGTTTAGACAAATAGTTCAAATGTTAAGTGAATTGGTTTTTTTTCTTCGTATTTATAGCTGCAGGGTGTTTTCACATTTTGCCTAGACGCTTCAAGTTTTTACATCATATGAATCTAATGAACTAATTGATGTACAACATCTGGAATGCTAGTTAATGGTTTTATAAAAACAAGACGCTAAACTATCAAACCAAACTATTCTTTTATTAAAGTAGCTAGCTACTTATATATATATATATATATATATACTTATATATGCTTTTATAAAATATCCACCTATTCAGGAACCTTTGTAGTCTAACTAGGAACCATAGAGGCCAATGGTGATTACCACTGTATTTATTACCATTTTACGATCTCCGGTCAACATTCACACACCCATTCACACACTACAGGCAATTTGGGAACACTAATTAGCCTAATCTGCATGTCTTTGGACTGTGGGAGGAAATCCACCAAGCACGGATAGAACATGCAAACTTCATGCACACACACCCCAAGGCGGGAATCGAACACAGACCCTGGAGGTGCAAGGCGACTATCACTAAAGTCACCGTGCTTCGTTTTAAGATATAAATTGGGGTTTATTATCCCTGATTAATGAAGTGTAACCTTCTGATAACTTGCATATCCAGATGTTGTGTTTAATTATTATAATGTAATATTGCTAATAACTCTAATTCTTTGTCTTTCTTTCTTTGTTTTTCCCCCTCTGCAGGGCCCACGTGCTTCTACATGGAACAACCAGGCGCTCTGGAAAGTGCAGCGCTTTTGCCACGAGAGCCGCTGCATGGACCAGTGGGTCCCCATCATCAACCTCCCCGAACGATGAGACCAAAAACACTCCAGAAAAAAACTTAGATTAAAAAAAAAAAATCCAACAAAACGTAATAAAGCTCCCGAGCGCTGCCTCGTGATCACGGCAGATCTGTGAACTCGATCTCAGCCTGCTCTCGAGGGGGAGGAGGGGGAGTGTTTTTCTCCGGCGAACCCTGTCAAGATGACTCAGCGGGTTTTTATTTTTGCTTTCAGAGAAAGGGAGGACGTTGAGCAGAAGGGAGGAAAAAAAATCATGAACTGTCTGTTCTGAGCGCCGAGGCTCACACGTGAGGGCTTTGTCTTTTAGGAGGCGCGACAATGGAACTGTTGTTCCGTTTCTCAGAAATTTCACAGTTTGTGTTCTTTACAGTTTATTATAAGGTATTATTGAGAATTTATTTATACGTTAATATCTATACAGAAATATATAAAATGCATTGGGAAATTTTCCACTTTTCTGCACAATTTTTTTGGTTTTTGTGTTTAAGTTAATTGTTCATTTTCTAATCTTTAAATTAAATTATTTCATATTCTTCACTGTAAAAGATATTTATACACATTCCTTTTTATACTAGGCCTGTGATTGGTTACAGGTGTATTTTGCAATGCAATAAAATATATTTTTGAAAAAATAAAGATTCTTCTGTAAATCTTGGCGTCATCTTTTCTAAACCATTTGCCACGAATGTTGGCATAAAAGAATATATATTATTTTTATTAAAATGCCTAAAAACGCTGAATAGTCAATATTCGATATTTTATAGTAATGAGGTTTTTTTACAAGTCCATTTACAAAAATTTACAAGATTCCTTTGTATTGTTTGCTTTTTACAGGATTAATTGGTGAATGAATAACTTCAATCCAGAAAAATACTATAAAGCCAATAATAAAAAATCCAAAGAATAAGCATAGTGTCACTATTGGAGTGGATCCATTAGCACCAGTTATTTTGCTCCGCCCACAAATATCCTTCCGCGCCTGGTGGAACTAACTTACGTCTGACAGTTAACAGGGATAAAAGTAGTGTTAAACTCTTAGCGGTGATCTGTAGCCAAAGGGTGAGAAGAATAAACCATGGAGGTGGTGGACAATCCTGAAAAACTTACCAGATTAACTTTAGATTTTCACTTATTCCACTTTAGAATATCAGCTTCATTAACTTCTGGGTTCCGGGGTCGAATCTCAAATAGCGTTTTATGGAAAGCTAGTGCACTATGTAGGATGTACAATCCCTTGTTCCACACACAAAGTAGTGCCCTTGATCAGGGGTTAGAGAGGGATTAAAGATTTAGCCGCGTGTTAGAAGCTAGTTAGTTAGCTTTGTACCCGTAAATAAAATACACTGATAGTTCATATGTGATTCGAAACTAAAATATTATAATAAATATATTTTAAGTAAAGCAACTAGACTATACTATTGTTAGTTGGAACTAAGTGTTTTATAGTATATATAGTAAAATACACAACTTTCACTATATGTAGTAGTAAATCTAGTTGACACATCGTTGCAATACCAGAAAAGTTAACATTTTAAACCATTTTTAAAAAATAAAGGCTTCCAGGTTTCTCTTGAACATTCCCTAGTAATCTGGGAGACTCTTCTATTGTATTTATGTATAAAGATAGTACTGAAACACAGGAAAGCATACCATTTTTCTCTCTTTTTTTCTCTCCGTTTCCTCTCAGGCCCCACTCTGACCTCACTGACCCTCAGTACAGATGGACAAAAGCCCCCAGTTCCTGTCTTTATTCTGCTTTAGTCAGCGTAACGAGGTATTCATGTCACCCCTGCTCCCTTTTCAGCTTAATAAACTCCCAACATGGTGATCTGACTCTGTGCTGGATCTCGGCGTTTCGCTTCGAGGGTCGGAGGACCCGAGAAACGTCTCCCGATGCCTCCTGTAGCGACTGAACTTGTCTCGGATTTATTTGTGCTTGGATTTGGACGTGTCCCTGTCTCGGGTGTTGGTCTCACTAAATGTGGTCTTATTTGTTAAAACAATAGGTCTTGTCAATTACTTTTTCATTGAAGTATTGTGTAAATGTTGCATGAGGCTAACTGAGCATTTCAGAAATGATCGTCTTTTTAAACACATGCGTCTGATGATTAGCTGTAAAGTGTAAATCCTTTTGCTCGAAAACAGCCAAACCTTTGGCGCATTGCACTCAGGAGCTCAACCAACTGCTCAAAGTCTCTTAAAGGATTTGACAGTTTTCAGTCTCGAATTTGACTCTGCCTTGCTCGAGTCTTGCCTCGCTCTCTGCTAGATGTTGAACTTGACAAATTGACTGAAGCCCGAAGTAGCGCAAGAAGCTGCAAGTTCAAATCCAGAGAAACATACACAGTTGAGACCTGGAGCAAAACTCATAACCTGCAATTACTCAGCCGCGTGCTGTAATTTGGGCTGTAACCTTAATTGTAGTTGCTCAGAGTCAGACGGTAAAGTAGGGCAAAGAAGAAGTGTTTACATGAACATTAATAATCTGATTATTATCTGATCTGATCTGAAACTAAATTAAATGAAAGTTTTGTGCTGATTTATAAAAAATAATTAATCACAGGGTGGTGTGATGAAGCAGAGTTTTCAGTATTGTTTTATATTACAATGTTTTACTTTATCAAAGAAGATTTTAACTTTTTAAGTAGCTTTTATCCAGAGCTACTTGCAGAAGAGCTTTGAAGTCTCTATCAAAAAATACATCTTGATACTGGTTCACTAGATCATGGACTAAGAATCTCGTCAGTTGAATGAATTTGAGACTAAACAAACATATTCCATTTGTTCAACCTGCACTCTGTGTATAAAAGCGTGATGAAAGGTGAGCTTTCTCCGGTGATATACAGCACTGTCTATAAGTCTCAGACACATGCAGGTAACTGCTGTAGAGCATGGATGTCTTCAAAAAAAGGTTCTACATTCAAAAATTTTTTATAGGAAAGCAGTAAACAGTAATTAATTAAACAAAGTTAATAACTGATGTGACGAGCCTTTGCGTAAATAATATAGTCTCAGGTACAATTAGTGACGGAAATAAGCTTCTTAGTTTTACTGAACATCCTTCAGATCCAGCAACAGTCCTTCTGATGACTTTTTTGTTTGTTTGTTAGTTTGTTTAAAAAGTGCTTTTTTACATAATACAGTATATTGCTTTCTTTTTTGACCTACAGATATTTTCCTGTATTTTCTCCTGAAATATTAATGCATGGAAATCGGATTTTTTTTGTACTGTCTTATAAAATAAACATGCATTACAAAGTTTGTACAAAAAAACAACAACACAGGATGCCTAAGACTTTGGCACAACGCTGTAAGCTGGAAAATTCCCCCTGGAACAGAAGAGTCATGATTACGAGGTGTTTATTGCACCAGCAAAACTCATCTGGCAGAAGGTCATGGACTTCAGTGTGAAGCGTGTTTCGACAGAGTGGAGACAGCGTAGGCATGTTGCACTGTGTCTCGGGACACGACAGGCTGTTACACTGATCATTCTCAAATTTCCATATTTCCATAATCATGCTCTGGTGACAGATTACACTATGAGTCGTAACCCATCTGTGAATTTATCCTGAACATGTTGCAATCATGTTTCTGCACTTTCTCTATTAATTGTTACTGTATGTATGTCTAGAGCACTTTTATACTTATTCACTCAAGTACTTAAAAAATTCATTCTGAACTATATTATTTTTACATTTGTCCTAATAAGATACAGCAACCTTGGATTACTGAGTAAATTGAATATTAACGAATTTTTTCTTAATATTTACTTTTTAAAAAATTCAATTTTCCTGTATCATAGCTAGCAGAATATCAACAAGCAGTGTTTAACACGCTGTAGCAGTTACACATGTAGTAGTGAATATGACTAATGGTTTAAAGTACATAAAAGTCATATTTTATCTCTTGCATTACAGAATAATTGGTGCAGAGAGTTTGTAAGCTCGAATATTATTAGTTCATCTTAACAATTGTCATAAATAAAATTGAATTGAATTGAATTGAACAATATGCATGGTTTCAATTTGGTGACAATCTTCACCTTATTCACCCTGGGCATTAAGGTGGTCAAGGGTATCTCAATAGTGCGTAGGTTTGTCCTATCACATGTCAGAGTTACAACAGAGTAAAATATGCTGTGATACTGTATGGAAATGTGTACAATGAAAATTTTTACATATTTTAATTTTTGACGGATTTATACCATGTACTAGGAAGATCATAATTAGTTTCATCCAGTCGTTCTTCAGAGCTGAGATCTAATCACATTTCTATACTGTACTACACTGTGTTATACTCTACTCTACTATACTGTATCTCAGCTTTGAGGTGTGGTAGGATGAAAGAGTAGATGGTTTGTAAGCAATGAGGCTTGACTGCCTGAACACACAGGGTGAATTTGGTGAAGATCTGAGAAGGTCAAGTTTTCTGCCCCAAAGGTGTTATAGGGTTAGCCCTTGTGTCTTGTTTATTTGTTTGTTTGTTTGTTTGTTTGTTTCTGGGTGGGATAAAAATATTAACTTACTTTGATTTTCACCAAATTCACACAATGCATTAAGAAGATCAGGACGAAAACACATCAGAGCACTTCGTGTCGAGCCGTCATTCTCCAGAGCATCTCCTGAGTTCTAAGCATCATATTCCATGCTGTACTACACTATAGTGTACTGTACTATACTATACTGTATCTCACTACTGGAGTGTACAGTAATAGGATAAAATTAAATACAAGGCCTGACCGATTTTCACCATACTACACAGTGACACACATTACTAAAATAACTGTACCTACTGTATGTTCTATGGTGTGCTGTACTACAGTATGTTTGTGGGTGTGTGTGAGTGAAGAAAGACTCAGAAAAGGAAAGCTTCATTCATTTTTTTTTTTCATCGAGACTTTTTATTTTTTATTTTTTTCTCCCATGAGCACTTTTTTCTTTACACACTTCAGCAAACTATTCCAGCTCCAGGCTGCTCATGGCTTCAAGGCAAGTGTGTTGTCTTGGCTCTGTTTTTTACTGGCTCACAGGGACAACTGAAAGGGAAACACACACACACACACACACACACACACAGGCTGCTGGTAATAACACACAGATAGGAACAATCACGTTACCTGTCTGTTTAATTTGGCTTCTCTCTCTAACCACAGACAAAACACTCACACACACACACACACACACACACACACACAGTGTCTTAATGTGCTGAAGGAATTCGATAACAGGTAGAAATTACAGTACACGCACTAATGACTTTATCTTTAGTTTCCTAATGCATGGTATGAATCTACTAAAAAAACGTAAAATATTTTGCCCTTAAAACACAAAGGCTAACCCCTTACCTTTTTTGGGGGTAAACATTTTACATTTACAGACATTTAATATTCTCATCAAATTCACCTTGTGGGTTGAAGTGATCAGGACTTACATTATCACTACATACACTATTATTCCTACATATTACTGTACACTAATGGAAATGTAATGCGACGGGTCGACACTAAGTGCACTAATGTGTTCATCCTGATCTTCTTAATGCATGGTGTGAATTTAGTGAAAATCAAAATGTGCCAAATTTTTCACCCCCAAAAAACACAAAGGCTAACCCCTTACCACTTTTGGGGTGAAAAATGTGCCCGTCTCAGATCTTCACCATATTCACTCTGTACACTACGGTAACCAGGAGCAACACAGCAGTGCATTTAGCTTCAGTCCATCACACTCCACAGCCAAGATACAGTATAGTACAGTACCCTATAGTGTAGTTCAGTATAGACTTATAATGCTTAAATCTCAGCTCTGAAGCAGGATGAGTGAAATGAAGTGCACTATTGTATATATTTTCATATTTTAAAGGCACTGTATAAATTTAGTTCAAATCTGTGAACATTCTTTTTTCCTCCAAAAACACAAAGGCCCTTACCCCTTATTTTTGGTCAAATTTGACATTCTCAGATTCTTTCCAAACTAACTCTGTGGGGTAATGGGGTCATGCCTTACATGTGAGTGTATATAGTTTTATCTTATTACATGCCAGTACAAAGATACAGTACAGTACAGTACAGAAAAACTATAAGCTATAGCTGAGTTACAGTGAAGATGAAGTGAAGTGAAGTTAGAAATGTGATGCTGAGATCTCAGCTCTGGAGAACAATAGGTTGAAACTAATCACACTACTGTGTATGGGTTGATTGTGTAAATTTGGTGAAAATAAAAGTATGTTAAAATGTTCAGCCCCACACGTTTCAATGCTGTATTACTACTTATGGTGTAACTCAATGACATGTGACTACTGTTGTGTTAGTCTTGCCCATCTTAATGCACAGGTATATAGTATAGTATAGTATAGTATAGTATAGTATAGTAAATTTTAATATAGTACAGTATGCAAATGTGATGCTTAGATCTCAGAAAGAACACAACCCCTTACCATTTTTTGACATGGGAAATGTGACCTTCTCAGATCTTCACCAAATTCAGCCTGTTTGTTAGGGAAGTCAAGCCTTATATTGGAGTGTAGTTACTGTAGTTTCATCCTACTCTATCACACTTCAAACCTGAGATACAGTATAGTATTTTACAATATAGTGTGTATAGTATAGGTAGGTAATGCTTAAATCTCAGCTGTGGAGCACTAAAGAATGAAATTAAGTGCACTGGTATGAATATTTTCATGTTCCTAATGTACGGTAAGAATTTAGTGAAAATTAGTGATCGTAAATTTTTTCCCCAAAAACTAACAAAGTCCGCGACCCTGAACACAGGATAAAGCGGTATAGACGATGAGTGAGTGAGTGAACTAACAAAGTTTGCCCCTTATCATCTTTAAGGCAAAAAATCACCAAATTCACCCTGTTTGTTAAAGAGGTCAAGAGTAACATGGCAGTCCACACAGTTTCATCGTGTCACACCCCAAAGCTGAGATACTGTGTAGTGTATTATAGCACCGTAAACTATAGTGTAGTACAGTATGGAAATGTGATGTTTAGATCTCAGCTCGGGGAATGAGAGGATGTAACTAAGTGCACTACTGTGATCTTCTTGATCTTGCTGACACATGGTGTGAATTTGGTGAGAATCAAAGTATGCCAGTATTTCCACCCCAAAAACACAAAGGCTAACCCCCTTACCACTTTTTTGGGGGGGGAAATGTGACCTTCTCAGATCTTCACAAAGTTCACTCTGCACATTAAGCTGATCAAGAGTAACACAGCAGTGCACTTAGTTTCATTCTATCATACTCCAGAGCTGAAATCTACAGTAAGCATCATTTATCTATACTATACTGTACTGTACTGTATCTCAGCTTTGAAGTGTGACAGGATGAAACTAACTACACTCCCATGTAAGGACTGAGTGCTGTAATATGCAGTGCGCATTTGGTGAATTCCTGAGCGTGTCAAATTTTTCACCAAAAAAATGGTAAGGGGTTAGCCTTTGTGTTTTTGGACGAAAAATTAAGATTCACCAATTTTTACAAAATTTATACAGTGTGTTTTGAAGCTGGAAATATACACAAAAGTGCACTCATGCTTGAGATTTAAGCATTATGTGTCTATACTATACAGTATTATACTATACAGTATTATACTATACTGTATCACAGGTGTGGAGTGTGATAGACTGAAGCTAAGTGCACTACCGTGTTACTCTTGATCATCGTAATGTGTAGAGTGAATTTGGTGAAGATCTAAGAGGGTCACATTTTTCACTAAAAAAGTGGTAAGGGGTTAAATAACCTTTGTGTGTTTTTTTAGAGGTGAAAATACCGACATGCTTTGATTCTCACCAAATACACACCATGTGTTAGGAAGGTCAAGACGAACACATTAGTGCTCTTAGTGTCGACCCGTTATGCTCCAGAGCTGAGATGTAAGCATCGGATTTCCCTACTGAACTACACTATAGTGTACTGTTAAATACTGTACTGTATCTCTGTACTAGAGTGTAATAGAAAAAAACTAAATGCACTGCCATGTAAAACATGATCACATTAACCCACATGGTGACTTTGGGGAGAATCTGATAATATGAAATTTTAACCCCAAAAAATGATAAGGGGTTAGTCTTTGTGTTTTTTTTTTTTTTTTGGGGGGGGGGGCAAAAAAAAATTATCGTTCGCCGATTTTCAGCAGAGTCACACCATGGATTAGGTGCACTTACTGTAACTTCTACCTGCCTTCCTCAAGCACATACAGTACTCCACCATACTACACAGTAACACACTTCACTAAAATAAACCTACTGTATGATCTATGGTGCGCTGTACTATGTTTGTACGTGTGTGTGAGCAAAGAAAGACTCAGAACACAGATGTTTTTTCTTTTTTTTAAGCAAAGTTTCATGCATACTTTAATGTATTTATTTCCCTTCTTTCTCCTGGAAGCACATCACAGCACACACCTCTTCCATTTAATAAACAAACCTGAAGAAAATCTCAGAGCTTCAGGCCGCTCGTGGCTTGTTGGGTTTAAGTTCATGTTTGTGCTCAAGGCAAGTGTGTTGTCTCAGCAGTAAAATGAACATTCACTGATTTTTATTCCTACACTGTGTTTCGAACCTGGAAAAAAATATTCACAAAAACGCATGTACAGTAGCTTCATTCTAACATGCTTCAGAGCTGAGATTTAAGCATCATATATAAGATACTGTACTACACTATACTGTACTCTACTATACTGTATCTTAGCTGTGGAGTGTGATGGACTTGAGCTAAGTGCACTGCTGTTATTCGTGATCACCACAATGTGCTGAGTGAATTTGGTGAAGATTTGAGAAGGTCACATTTTTCGCTAAAAAGTGGTAAGATTATTATTATTTTTTTTTTTTTATGGCTAAAAATTGACACTTTGGTTTTCACCGAATTTGCAGTGCACACTGGAAAGTTCAGGAGAAATACAATAACTCGATTAGTTTCTTCCTGTCATTCTCCAGAACTGAGATCTAAGCAGCTCATTTTCATAGTGTTTTTATTTTTTGTAACATGAACATAGTTGTGTTACTGTAGGTTGTGACCTCCATTATTGCAGCACAGCGTTATTCCACAAGCCACGAGTTTAGGAAACCTGCTCAGCCAGGGATGCTCCAAGTCGACTCTGACCTCATTCCTGTCTTCAGTGGAGCTATTTTTAGAAAGCAGTGATCACAAGAAGAGCAGGTGACACAGGTGGAGCTGCCGGTTCAGCCCTCTGTGGACTCAGTGCACTGTAACATAACATACACATAACATACAGGCAGGAATAAACCAGAAACCTTTTTTTTTTTGGTGATTTGCTCAAATGTGGCTGTAAACACTATTATTGTTTGTTAGTTTGCAGGGCGAATAGCGAAGGTGCTTATTGCATGTTGCTCTAACAGTACTGATTCTTTCACAATGATGGTGATGTAATGAGATGTAATGCGTCTTTTGCTTTGGAAAGTAGGAGGAGCCTGCTATATAGAGGCGTGGCCTAATAAGGACAAAGGGCAAAGGTTCCACGTCAGCACATTCCAGGTCACTGACACGCTAAATAGGCCTACGCAGTCACACAACACACGACATGGAACACAGTATGTGAGGAATAACACAAGCTTCACAGTCACACCAGCCGTGTATGGGCTGGTTTTCCGAAAACGGCAAAGAACAAAGTGTCCTAGATCTTAAACAATTAATTATTACCGAACGACACATTAGGCTTTTTTTCAAAACTATTTAAAGGTGAAACATGCATTTGTATGTGTTCATGTGGACAGAAAGTGCAAAGAGGATTGTGTTGCAGGTCACGAATAAATAGCCTTCAGCATGTAGATTATCTCTATAAATAACAGCAACGTTATTCGCTCTTTCAGTGATATAAGTTTCATACACTGGAGGACCAGTAACCAGTCTCAGAAAATTTTCTCTCTGTATGTCTGTAGAGCCGGATTTTGTCGCAGCATCACACAAAACTGTCTGGACAGAATTTACTGAATCTCCTGCAGTCCTTAGATCTCTACCTGAAGTTTAATCTGCACCATCAGTGAAATCTAAATGTTGAGTAAAAGTGATGTTATGAACAGTTATGTGTGGGATT
>JAOTRS010000022.1:1278196-1288248 GCA_028565755.1 Dinotopterus cunningtoni
CATGTTTGTGGCTGTAATGTGACAAAATGTGGAAAAGTTCAAGGGGGCCGAATACTTTTGCAAGCCACTGTATATTGCAGGTTTATACTGACATTATCTCTTATATTTATTTCTATAACAATCAACTCGTTTATGGGATAAGAAGTTTCTCTGCAAGGAGTCTACTTATTAATGGAAGGAGTCTCCAGTGTCAGGATCAAGAGTAAAAAATTAAGTTTACATTTTAAGTTTTTCAAAAAGCTCACTTTTTCAGTTTTTTTGTTTTTGTTTTTGTGGTTTCTTGCTAACATGACAAGCTGCACGATTTGGTCTTATTACCTTCAACATGTTCTAAACACAATGCAGAGTTTCCCTAACCCTACACACACACACACACACACACACACACACACACTCGGTCATTGTGTCCCTTGGTGTCTCCCTCTCTGTAAATGCCTCCATTCAGCTCCTCGGTCAAGAATCGCACCGCTATTCAGCTCAAACCTACAATCTCACTCCGCCAGGCCTCGACACGCACAGCCTTAACAAAGTGTGCATTTACAGCCGGCGTGCCCGCATGCAGCTCCGGCACAGCGCGCGACAATCCCCAGGGGGTTAAAAGTCCACGGTGAACTCGCCCGGCTCGCTGGTGGTCTCAAAAACAAGGCCTCTGTGAAAAGAGGAAAACACAATGAGGTCATAAAGCTAGAGTTTGTGTAGATGGGGGAGTGTGTGCAGCCTGTGATTAGCGGCCAGAAGTTAGAGATCAGAGGCAACGCTAAAGACATGCGCCGCTGAGTTTAGATAACGAGGCAAGAAAACAAGTGTCTGCATTTTTATTTCTTAGACGCTTACAGTGATGAGATAAAGCCGTGGTATAACCGGAATAAAACACTTTGTGCATTTATTACAAAAATCCCACTTTCAGTAGCAGCGACGGCGACTCCTTACACTCTTCACACCAGCTTATCGTTGATTATTTTCCTGTAATGGCGTTATTCTGTTTCTTAAAAGTTCTCAAACAAACACAATCCCCTGATTTTTCACCACCAGACGAGACGTCATGTCACTCCTAGAAAGAAAGAATAGCACATGACCTCAGAGAGATCACATGAGCAGATATCGGCCACACATCAAAACGCTCCACATGATCTGGTTCATGATTAAAAGAAAATTCCACCGACAGTCGCCGTGTCAGAGCGACTTCCCCTTCTATGAAGATTTATGTTAGATCATAAATCATAAGCGCACACAGTGTGTGATGCACAGCACATGATAAGAGACCAGGGGTGTGAAAGCATGCCCGTGCTTCAAGGACACACACACACACACACACACACCCCAACAGGAAGCGTGTGAGAGGCAGAGGAGCCGATCTGAGCGTGCATGAGAAGAGAGGGCTGAGAGGAGGAAACCGAAAGCAAAACACAGATTAAACAAAAAATTTTCTTTCGGAAATCTTTCTCAGGTAAACACCTGGCTCTGAGGCGGCGCCTTCACGCTGCACCTGACGAGCGGCGGCTCGGAAAAACCCCGCAGTTGCACGGGGATGTCTGGCGTGCAGGATAAAGAAGAAATCATTTCCAAAAAGTTCAAAGTGGATATTTACTCTATTGCCATCATATCTTTCATGATTTACTTAATTTTCTTCAGTAGAAAACAATAAGTCAGAGTGTTATAGATTTATAGACCTGATTTTTGAACCAGATTAGTTTCATATACTTAAAAGAAAAAAACTTTGAATTTGCATAAATAGAAGCAGTTTCTGGAGTCAGCACTCAAGAGTTAAAGCTGTGACTTAACGATTAATCAGCAACTGATTAATTGCCCTGAAGGATTTAACCGATTAGAAATGTATTAACCGAAAAAATGTTTGTTTCACGTCAAAATTCTCTGTAGCTCATGTCTCTATTCACCTGTACGCCACAAGAGGGCGCACTTGCAGTTCAGGTGGTGTGCAGTATATTGTATTTTTGAAATGCTTTTGAAAAAGGACAACGAACCAAGAGCAGTTTGCAGTTTCTCCGTAGTGTTACAAGAATTCAAAATAGAATACCGCAGCAAGCATCTGTTACTGGCTCAAGCACCATCACCGGTTTCTGTACTAAATTTGATAGCAACCCATTACTAAGATATTGCCTCACTTCTTGTATTATGTGGCGCCTCACAGTGGTGAATGAAGACACGTCAGTAAATCCATCTACACGTTTCTACTGACAAGAGTTTCAAGGTTGGTGTCAGTCTGTCGAACACTGCACGAAACACTACACAGGAGGAACTTTGTGTTGTCAAAACGTTATGGTGGCAACGTTGCAGACACTGGGACGCTATTGGATTTAGTTTGTTTTTTTAGAATGACTTTGATGAAATAACGTCAGAACAGCCTCCGAGTGGCGCAGTGGTAAAGTGCTCGCCCTATCATCCGGGGATCGCTGGTTCCGGGTGATGCTGTAACCTCTCACAGCCGGAGGCCTACAGAGAGCTGATTGGCGGAGCCCCCCCTAGGGGGGAGGGATGAGAGGTACTTAGTGCTCCCACATTAATGACGGCTTTACTAGCCAATCAGGGGCGTCTGTGAGCTCGCGCAGGCGGAGGGAGCGGATAGCGCTGTTCCTCTGAGTGTGTTACGCCGCCCCCAATGGTGCGTGAGCGAGCAGTTCGAAAAAAATGGTCGGTGACGTCACGTGGATCGGAGGAAACACGTGGGCGGTCTACGGCCCTCCTGACTGATTGGCAGTGGAAGCTTAATGTGGGAGCCTACAGCGACTGGGACGAATTGGACACGACTAAATTAGGGGAGAAAAATCGGAAAAAATCGGAAAAAATTCGGAAAAAAGAGGGGGAAAAGTTTTAAAAAAAGAAATAACGTCAGAACAACATTGACTACATGATGATGGGAAAACGTTTAACACATGCCCCGAACACAATGCTGCAAAAATGACTTCAGAACAATATTAATAACAAAACGATGTCCGGAGAGGGAAACAAACTCCAGTCACTGATGGGAGAGCATTGCATGCTTACCACGGGACCACTAGGGGGCATAGTGTTGATGCTAGAAAATGCGTGTACATATAAACGAGTGCCACAAGAATGACCAAACAACAGCGATTTACTGTAATATTCGATTGAAAAGCAGCCAAAAATATGTAAAAGTAGCAAAGATGCAGCTCACAGTAATATTTCTGAAAGATAAAACAGAGAGGTAGTGTTTTCTCCCGGACACCAAACCAGGCTTCACCTGTTTGTTTGTTTTTCAGACGGTTTGTCAGTCTACAGTAATTTAAAAACAGACTTTTACTTCAACAATAAACTTCTCTGTGCTGTTGCTGACAGCCATCTCTTCTCCAAATTTTATAAAATTTTTTTTTACAGTGTTCGAGTATTTTACAGTGCATGAAACAGCGCCCCTAAAATGTAATGTGGGGAATTTGTGGTGAAACAAGGTATTGCAATTTCACGGTCATGTCCGGAGAGAATCCAGGCCAAGTTGTCTTTCCTTTTCAAAAATTATTAAATCTAAAGGTTAAACAATCAGAAAATGCTATCTTCCTAGAATTATTAATCTGTCATTTGTTAGAATTATGCTAAAGGAAGACAAACTTTAGAAAGTTCAGTTACAGAGGGTAGAATTCTTCAGGTTATAGTGTTATAATAAATAATACACTACCCCTAGAGCAGCGATTAAAATTAAAAACCAAATCTCCACACAGATAGGAAAAAAATGTGAGATTCAGTCTTTCACAGAGGAGCCTTCAGCTGGTGTTATAACTGCCGTGACTATTATATTGCTTACTATGCCATGCTCGCCTGGATTGGCTGCAATTTAATGTAGCGTTTATTTTATTAAGAAGAAAATAAGAAGTATGGAAATTGTCAAGTTCATATAACGGTGTTTAAAAGTCGTGTTTTATAAATGTACGAATGTAACGATATACACATACGAATGCATTTCTTGATTTTAATGAACGGTTCTTTTATTTATTACTGAATCTTTGCTGCACATTAAGCATCTGGTTTTTAACTTTCAAAAATGACCTTCAGTAAAATTCATCACAACGTCATCACAACTATATTACACCACTCATCTAACGTTAGGGCTCTGCAAACGCATTTACGTTTACTATAACTATAAATAGATAAACTGTACAACTTGTCATTGTTAAAAAAAACAAAAATTATAATTGTTCTGTGCAAAAAATAACTTTGAGGTGTTGGAGTGAGGTAAACACACACCTTTGCTTGCTGCGTCAAACCAACCCTGTCATTGCTTAATTAACCAGGACCGCAGGACATGGCGTGTCTTATTGCTTACATAATTCCATCCCTGGGCAAATCATACTTGTTTCATGAGTTTATTATTCTTCATGTTAGTGGTTCGGGTAGCTGGAACAGAAAGAGGATGTGCATTTTTGGTAGCCGCACCTACATTCTGGAAGGCACTTTAAATCTTGCCTAAATCCTTTAAATCTTCTCTTGACTTTGGCTCCTCACTGTTCCTTAATCTTTTTCTCATTGTCTCATTATACACTATATGGACTAAAAATATTCCGCCAAATTAATGAATTCAGGTGTTTCAATCAATCGGGCCCCTTATCCCCAGTGAAGGACAATCTTAATGCTTCAGCATACCAAGACATCTTGGACAATGCTAGGCTTCTATGCAACTGTGTGGCAACAGTTTGTTGAAGGCCCTTTTCTCCTCCACCATGCCTGAGCCTCAGTGCACAAAGCAAGGACTATAAAGACATGGTGTGATGAGATTGTTGTGGAAGAACTCGAGCGGCCCGAACACAGAGCCCTGAGACCTTAACCCCATCGAGCACCTTTGAGATGAACTGGAACGGAGATTGTGAGCCAGGCCTTCTCGTCCAACATCAGTGCCTGACCTCATAAACACTCTACAGATTGAGTGGACATGAATTCACACAGAAACACTCCAACATCTTGTGGACGGCCTTCCAAGAAGAGTGGAAGCTGTTAGAGCTGCAAAAGGTTGAACGCTGAAACCAACTGGTGGACCGACTCCATATTAAGTACAGGTGTTTGGATACAATGTTATTGCAGGCTTGACCAAATACTTTTGTCCATATAGTGTGGCTTTTTTTTTATCTTAATCATGAATTAGTTACATTGCTACCTTGAAAATGTTTCTGTACATGCACATTTTTTTAAGAATATTTCTCATTTTTTTAATCACTAGTACTTTTCTTACAAGTTTTCTTATTGCCTCTCTTTCATCATTTTATACAGGCCTGAGCAACCGCCACAGGAATTCCTTACCTTTATACCAATTATCTTATTTATCTTATCTTTATCTTAGAGAGAGTCGTTTAGGTAGACTTCCTGACTTCACTGCAACATGAATAAACAATAAAAGTTGTGTTTCTCACACACACGCACACACTAGAAGTAAACCATTATTAAAATGATGTAACTTCTCCTTTCTCATTTGCGTTGTCAGGCGATAGTTAAAGTTAAAGTGGCAATAAATCACTGGAGTGTTTGAGAAAGCAGGAAGTGCATTGACGTGGTGGTTGTGAGGGCACTTGTGTGGCACGCTGGCACCTGCAGACTTTTTTATTTTTTCCCCCTTAAGAAAGGTCAAAAGATTTGGGGCCCTCTGAGAACCTCGTCAGTGAGATTGTCTCTCTCTTTCTCTCATGCAAAAAGCAAATGCCTTAAACATGAGACCCCTCAAGGCCTCCTGCTTTTTCACAAAACCCTGATAGGGAACATTCTCACAGTCCCGACTCTGTCCTGCCGGAGTCCTGAAGCTCCTTTGTTTGAGGATCTTCTGCGGCGTGGCCACCTGAGGCTTCCTGCCGTCTCACTTACTGCCAACACGGATACGTCCCTATTCATCGGCTCGCGGCACCGGCGGGGGGTGCGGCTTTCCTAAAACACGGGAAGCGGTACTCTACATACCTCCTCTCTAGCACAGGGTTCGGCTTTACACGCACGGAAACAATGCCCATATTAGAGCAATGCTGGTTGTGAAATACGGTAAGGTCACGGCACACCTTCACACCATCATGTGATGCAGATTAGTCAATGAAAAACCATAAAAATAGTCCTGCAAGTGACTCAGCTTTTCTCTCTCTCTCTCTTTTTATATCACAATAACTATATACATTTTACTTTTTATAATCAGCTTCCAAACTATTTATTTCGATGTTTTCTCTTTTTGTTTTTGCAAATAAGATCATCTACAGTAGCTAATGATCAAAATCATAGAGTCGAGTCAATAAATAAAGCTGAATAAATAATAATACGTTTTATATCACATGACTGACCTTTTTTATTCAGATTATTGTGTATTATTTTGATGTTTGCTTTTTAATCCACATTCCTTCACATGTATAAATGTTAAAAAGCATTTAAATGGGATTTATTCATTTCATATTTATATTTAAGAGTTTGAGTTCATTATTAAACACATAGATTAATAATATACTGTACTAATAATGATTGCTTCACAAACATGCTTCAATACACAAACAAGACTACAACAAATTGCAAAAAATAATGATAAATACATTTTATCATTATACGATAATTGCAACTAAATAGTGCATGAATGCATCGAGTTTAATGAAGACATTTTCTTTCTTTTTTTTTTTTAAACAGACAGAAAGTGAAATCTGTGAATAAAAAAGGCTAAAGGTGAAGCAACAGATCAACCTGCAAGGACAACGCCATCTGGGCAATGCCTACACGCTGGGCAACAACCTGTTTAATAGCAGCCACTCATCATCCTCGACAACCTCGGCTCCTAGCACACGTCACTTTGCATGAAAGATCTCCTTAAACACTGCGACTGACACGAAGCTAATCGATAAAACGTTGCTGTTAAAAGGTGGACTTGTCTAATAAAGCGGTGCTGTATCTCAGCATTAATCAGCACGCTATGATTTCCTGCCTGCTGCTGCCGGGCGGCGTAAAACCAGCATTTGTGTAGGACAGATGTTCTGTCCATGTGTGTGTCTACGTCCAGCTGGACCCAAAGAGCAAACAGCAGCGTAAAGATCACACGTGAAAGAGGGAAACAGACTGGCATAAGGGTGATGGACAAAAACATTAAATGTATTAAGTTAGTGTGGCATTCTGTAACAACTGCACTAGTTTCTCATAAATGTCAGCTAGTTAGTAATTTAAATTTTATACAAATTATACACACACACAATGCTTAAACTATAATAATACAGCAATATCTTGAATTACACAATAATGCATTTACTGGAGACTGGAGACTCCTCAAAAAGGTTAATCAAAACAGTCATATCAACAGAGTCAGCAGAGTCATATCATCATAATTTGCATCTAACACACTTGCCTTAAGCTGATAAATTTTGTAAAAAAAAAAGTAAAATTGCTACAGCTATTTTTTGCATGTTAAATCAAATGTGTTTAATTCTTTCTCTGAATATTTATGCAATTAAATGTAATCTATAACCATGTAAATATTCAATAAACATTAAGAAATCACTTATTCAGAAACTGTAATTGTTGTTTTCAATGGTTAATACAAGACTCTCACGCTAAAGTTACACATCTGTTTAAACCTATTAATGTAATTGCTGCAATATTTCTAAATTCTGCAGCATGTCAAAGTATTAGGAGAAGTTTAATTTAAACTTATGAGGATAAATTTAAGGCTTATGATGATACTCCACAAGAAAGAAAGAAAGAAAGAAAGAGAAAGCAATCCCAACAGCAAAGACAGTCAACTGCAAGTGAAAAGCAATCATTTAGTGACATCATCTGGATGGAAGTGGAACTGCAGCATTTGAATATCATTGATAAATACAGGACATTTCAGTGTTGTTTACAGTCATTCCTGTACATTTACAGTCATTCATTGTTTACGATTCTCATTTTTTCAACCAAAACATTTAATGCACTCTAAAAAAAAGGAACTTAAATTAAAAAAGTGCTGTCTACACTGAACTTTCAATGCTCCTGCTTTTAGAATCCTTAAATTGAATAACCTGCTGTTGAACATAAATAGAAAGTTAACAATAATAAATAAAAAATAATTAAGAAACAGCGCCTGTTCTTTTTGGACACTCAGCCAACTTCAGTACTTTATCATCACATCCGTTAGTTTTTGTCATTATTATTTTTACCAGCATAGAGCAAATGTAACAGAGTTTCTTAGAAAGTTGGAATTTAAATACATACAGTTTACAGTATAGAATTTATCATCGTCATAGGTTTTATTGCTCGATCTCAACATACTGCTAGTATAATTATCTGTGGCTTTCTGAGTTATCTGAGTCTCTGTGTAACAGCTAGAATAGAGAACGAGAGTGGGAATAGAGTAAATGGAAATTTGAGTAAGAGTTGGTGCACGCGAAAATGAAATCTAAGCACAAAACAGAATTTTACGCTCAGGTTTTTGGCACGAAAATATCAGCAGACTACTACTACTCCAACTCCACCAAGGTAACTCACTAGTGCGTTTAGGTCTGCCTCCTTGTTACACATCACATGATTGACAGATAAACACCGTAAATGAGGAAGAGAGAAGTGATTGAGTTGTATGAATGAATAATTCAGCTGTGACTGATTGGTGAATTAACAGTGTTTTGTGTTAAACTCTGTGTGTGTGTGTGTGTGTGTGTGTGTGTGTCTTGTACAATATTTTGCTTAAAGAGTTTAACTTGTGAAGCAATTTGGGTAAATGCAGAAAATGTAAATAAAAGCATGCTATATTATATTACATTATATAACATTACAGCGATACCTTGGCGTACGAATTTAATCCATTCTGGAGGCGAGTTCTTCGTATTGCAAAATGCATTTTCCCATAGGAAATAATGTAAATGCAGATAATCCGTTCCAGCCACCCAAAAATATAACCAATATTACTAATTTCCAACACTATGATCATATTTTTGCATATAAAAACATTCAGAACATTTAGAAAAGACATACAAAAGCAACCTGTAAACTCGCCTCGCTGGCTTTACACTGACACAAGTGTTGAACGGCTCCCGGACGTACCCACTTGATTCGGCTCGGTTCGTTTACTCCTATGCTAAAGATGCTTTGTACAGTAGCTTGATCTGGAAGTGTATTTAGGACACGTTGTTTTAAATAGATTCATGCCAGAGTCTGAGGAATTCATAACACTTTTATGGACACGGCTGGGTTTTTTTCCCCAGGGTTCAAGAAAGTATGTTAAAAACAGTAGTCATATTCTAGGGAAGAGGTTTTGCAACCAGAACACCAGACCAGACACACACATTTCCCAAATCTCAAAAGTGTCTTCTGCTGCTTTGACTATACAAGTAAAGTGTAAAACATTCTTAGTCAGCATTAGTCATCTGTCACTGCTACGGTTCTAAAGTATGATGAGTGATGAGGACTTCACTACAACACCTCCCTGTTTAATGAGAGGGTGTATTTATAGCAGGATCACAGCTTAGCCTGAAGTTCGTACTAAGTTTGACAGCTGCAGCCGAATGAGAATTGTGGATCTCTTCAGGAGAAAAAAAAAAAAGCAGGGTTAGGGTTAGGGTTAGAAATCATCCATAATATACGGGTGTACAAAACTCACAAGGTGTTGTTTTGTGTGTGTGTGTGTGCAGGAGGAGAGTTTTATAATTGATACCTAAGGCTTTCTGATCTCAGCATATAACCACAAAGACAGTTATTAATAATTTTATCCAACTAATATAGTAAACAATTTTTTTTTTTTAAATCTGTGTAACGATTACACACGATCATTCACCAACACCCCTTGCACATTACAGGAACTAACAGGAGTTATTGCCACATCCCCCGTACAGTCCTGACCTTTTCCTGAACTGAGCCATTTCCATGTTTGGGGAAGCCACTGAAGGATTTCCTGGGAGGCCGGCATAACTTGATGTATTGTAAATTTTTTAGGTTAAATTTAGTATAGACCTTTTAAAAAAAAAAAAAATTATTCTGATTACTGAATATACTAATTTGAATTTTAGTGTCACAGATAAATTCTTATTTTTAGGTCACAGACAGTTGTATAAGCATTCCACTGCATATACTGTGTATGGTTGTGTATGTGGCAAATAATTATATATATA
>JAOTRS010000022.1:1346730-1357139 GCA_028565755.1 Dinotopterus cunningtoni
TGATTCAGTACATTCAGGTGGTCAGCTGACTTCATTTTATTGCCCCATAACGTTACTGAGTCTAGACCTGAGCAACTAATCAACCCCAGATCATAACACTGTCTTTAGAGGCTTGTACAGTGGACACTATGCATGATGGGAGCATCGCTTCATAACTTCTCTTCTTTTCTCTGACACACCCATCACTCTGGATTAGGCTCAATGTTTATGTTTCCTAGCTAATTTTAAGTGTTTTTAAACTAAGTGTTTAAGTGATCTCCAATTATAAGCAAATTTCTTTTGCAAAGTTGAAGGTTAAATTTAAAAAAAAATAAACAGTTCTTAAGTCATTTCTAGTAAATTTTTAATCGACTTAATTTATTTTGTGCGAGAGAAATGAGTCGACCTCACCGGTTTTAATGAATCAGTCTGAGAGCACGATGATAGGAAATGTCTGTCCTGTAAAGCTGAGCCTATGAGCCTAATTCTGCAAAATCCTCAACGAGACAGAGTACACAGTCCAACACAGCGGAAAACAGCTCCGAGACAAAATGGCGCCCGGTATTCAATTCTTTACATTGTATATAAGGCGTACAAGACTTACTTAATCGGACTTACAAACGTGCTCCTGGAATGGAACCCATTTGTAGGTCAGGGACTACCTCTAACTTCGGCAGAAGATTATTATTCCAAGGGCACATTTTTACAGGCATTCACAGGTATCTGATTTTTTTGTCTCCTTCTGATCTGTTTTCTAGAAGTTACAGCAGGAGTGCAGATACTTTTGAGCAAAAACTAATTTCAGATAAAGTCTGGCAAAAGTGAACATACAGAATGAACTCGTCTTCAGTTTGCCTCAAACACACAGTAGTTAAACTAAAAATTGCCACCTGCCTTTACTGGGCTAATGTAAAACTGTCTAAAATCAGAGAGGACTTTGATCCCACATGTGACCGATATTCTAGACAAAAATCTCGTCAAAAATATGCAAATACCACTGGAACCATCTCCAGTCAATGCACTCTTTGGTGCTGCCTCAAATGGTTCATGAATGGATAACATCCAGGCCAGTATGATCTTGTTTGTTTGTTTTTTTCCCATTGCTTTTTGTAATCTGTTTCATAATTGATATCATGTTTATCTATTGTTCTTTATTCTACTGACTGACTGGATGCTTTCTTATGGGGTGGGGGAGGGGAATGGTTGAAAAGCCTTTGTTTAAATTTCATATAAAAAAAAAAACTTTTTAAGGGATAAACAAGGTCACTAAAACATACAGTGTCCAATAATGCACATCACCTGAGCTGCAAGTGCGCCCTCGTGTGCTGTACAAGTTATTAGATATCTATGTTTCGGAGAAACATTATGCAAACCAAGCATTATCGGTTATTAAATAATCTGAATCGGTTTTGATTCTTAAGTTCAGTTATTCGATTACTAGATAAACATCTAGCATTTTTAAAGAACATTGGCACATCACAAAGCTAGGTCAAATTTTACACCAAAATGTGTGTTTTTCAAATTTTTTCATGTACTTGTGCAGATGTGAAAAAAAAGAAATCTCCAATCGGGATGGTGTGACTCCACCCCCTGACTGACAATAATGCATTGTTTGATACTACACATTTCTCACCCTGACCTTAATGAGCAGCGCTTCGTTAGCGTGCTGCAAGTGCTGCTGTGTGGACAGGAGCTGCGTTTGGAGTTGGGCGGCATCGGCTCGAGCTTCCTCCAGCTGCTCCTGAGAACTCCGGAGGCTGCTGGAGATCTGATCGGAGACCTTCAGGAGCTGCCCGCGTGTCTGCTGAAGAGCCGTCACCTTAACGGGTTAAAGGAGAACTCATTAACTACTTAATAAACTGATAAGAGTGTGAAAGTGTTTAAATATGTGGACTAAAAGTTCACGGGTTAACATGTAACCATCAATGAATAAAAAGTTTGCTGGAGGATGTCATGAAGTTAGCAGTACCGCCGTCACTAATTAGTTTCCTGCCTCAGAATGACATTTTCTTTGCTACAAAATACTGCACACTCATTTTAAGCCAAGCTGTTCCTTTGAATTTTGGTTCCCCCCCCCAGAAAACTAGGTTATGTGCACTGCTGTAGCAATGTGTGCTTGCGTGTGTGTGTGGTGTGTGTGTACCTCTTGGTTATGCTCTTCTCTCTGTTGCTCCAGTTCCTGCTGCAGTTCAGTGACCGTGGTCTGTAGCTGAGCCTCGCCCTGCACCCGCCGCTTCTCGACCGCACGGAGCTGCTCCTGGAGCTGCTGTATCTCAGACGCCTACACACAAACACGCAAGCACATATACTCACACACGAGTAGTTTGGACCACTGCACGCACAGCAAGAGAGTCGTTAATATCAATCTACTGTACAACCTGGTCTAGATTAGCCTTAAACAGCGGAACGTGTAAAAAGAGACAACGAAAAATCAAAGTGAGACACAAAGCACTGAGAGTGGACAAAGTATAGAGAGACAAAGTGAAAGTGTACCAGGGCATGAAGAGAAAGTGTGGAGAGTAAAAGAGAAAGTGTAAAGAGAGGCAAACAGAAAGTATAGAAAAGAAAAAGAGAAAGTGTAAAGGGTGAAAGAGAAAGTATAGCAAAAGACAAAGAGAAAGTGTAAAGAGAGAAAGAGAAAATGTAAAAAGAGGCAAAATATATAGAGAAAAAGTGAAAGTGTAAAGATTGACAGAGAAAAAGCAAAGCTAAGACACAAAGAGAAAGCGTAAAGCAAGAGGCAAAGAGAAAGCGTAAAGCGAGTCGAAATAAAAAGACAAATACAAGTTTAAGAAGAGATAAAATAGAACTGCAGTACGGCAAAGCCAGTGTGTCAAAAATTTACAAAGTGGCAAAGACAAGGTAAAGTGAGACAAAAAAAGCGTGAACCAAGGTAAAGACAAAACGTAAAGCGAGACCAAGAGAAAGCATACAACAAGAGGCAAAGACAAAGCGAAAACGAGGCACAAAGAGAAAGCTTAAAACAAGACGCAAAGAGAAAGCGTAAAGTGGGACGAAGTGCAAGAGAGACAAAGAGAACGCGTAAAACGAGACGCAAAGAGAAAGCATAAATCGAGAGGCAAAGAGAAAGCATAAATCGAGACGCAAAGAAAAAGCATAAATCAAGAGGCAAAGAGAAAGGATAAATCGAGAGGCAAAGAGAAAGGATAAAATGAGACAAAGTGTAACAAGACAATGCGTAAAAAAGCGAGAGGCAAAGAGAAAGCGTAAGAAGTAAAAAGAAATCATAAAACGAGACACAGAGAAAGCGTAAAGAGACACAAAGATAAAGCAAAAAGTGAGACAAAGCGTAGAGTGACACAATGTGATAGCATAAAAATGAGATGCAAAGAGAAAGCGTAAAATGAGACAAGGCGTAAAGAAAGACAAAGAGAAAGTGTAAAATGAGATCTAAAGACAAAGCGTAAAGCAAGAAAGACAAAGAGCAAAGCAAGAGGCAAAGAGAAAGCATTAAACGAGACAAAGCGAAAAAAAGCGAAAGGCAAAGAGAAAGTGTGAAAAGCTAAATGAAATCATAAAACGAGACACAAAGAAAAAGCATAAAAAAAGAGAGAGGCAAAGAGAAAGCGTGAAAAAGCGAGAGGCAAAGAGAAAGCGTAAAAAAGTGAGAGACAAAGAGAAAGCATGAAGAAGGCAGCAAAGAGAAAGTTTAAAGCGAGACAAAGAAAAATCTTAAAAAGCAAAGCAAAAGCATAAAATGAGAAAGCAAAAGAGCGAGAGGCAAAGAAAGTGTAAAAAAAAAAAAAAAAAAACAAGACAAAGACAAAGCGTAAAAAGCGAGATGTGAAGAAAAAACATAAAGCGAGACAAAACAAAAGTGTATTAAGGCAAAGCCAGTGGGTCAACAAATAAAGAGAGGCAAAGATAAGATGTACAGAGAGAGAAGATGAGAGAGTGCGAGAGCTGTAAAGCCACAGAGAAAGCGCGTAAGAACAACAGATGCTGCATTTACACCACGTACACAACTTTCGCAGAACCTCTTAAAACAGTTTTGACTGGAGCAACCAACGGTGATCAGGAACTACAGTTCCAGGAACACTTTTAGGTCATGCTTTGAAGGTTTGTGAAGTGCACCGAGAGCTTTACACACGGGGGGTGAGGGGGGGTAGGATGAGAGAGACTGTGGGCCTCATTACATGTCAGTCAGCTTTAATGTTTGTGGTTTTTCACACTCACACACAGTTACTCATTAAACACGACGCCGGCCAATGGTCTAGATCGAGATGTGTGAAGGACACACCCATACACGCATGTATATGTACACACACACACACACACACACACACACACACACAGAGTTGTTATGGTGTAGGGGTAATATGATTAGACATCCGAATGCATTTGTATTATGTTAAAACTAGCATGCACAGAAACTATTGTAAATTTTTTTATGTTTATCATTAATTTGTATTATATTTTGAATCAAGTTAGATCAAGAATTTTTTATTCAAAACTACAGTATCATTATTAAACTGGTCAATACTGGGAAGGGGGTGTGGTCTCTGTACCCATTAGTCTTACAGAAGGGGGCGTGGTCTCTGTATATATATGGACCATGTCCAGTATATAAACGTGTTACAGTTCCCACGTCTGTACCTTCTGTCTCTCCTGCTGTGTGACGTCGTCCAGCTGCCGACTCAGCGTGTCACAGCGAGTGTGTGCGTCCTGCAGATCCTGGGCGCTCTTCTGGAGCTGCTCGCAACACACACGCAGCTGCTGTCCGAGCTCCAATACGCTCTGATACACACATACACACACAGGAGTTAGAGGTGTAATCTTTAACACAATTCAAGTAATAAAATGTGAAAGTTTTATGGCATATACGATAACACCAGTACAATGACTGCTAAATCTCACACTGACGAAAGTGTTAGTGTTTAAAAAAAAAAAAAAAAAGATAACACGTATATTAATAAACCTCTTGTGGTTTAAAGCGTCACTACTATCTGAGCTGTTATAGAAAACTAATGTTACACCCCTGCACACACGCAGCTCCACTACCACTCTCAATCCTCTGATCTGACACGACAGCTGTGTGACGGTTTTTTATTCCTCATGATGCTGGTCCTCACCTTTTCCACATCCTCCGTCCCATGGAGCTGCGATTTGACAACGTCCAGCCTCTCGGTCAGAAACGCCACCTAGAGATGATGCAGAGAGTCAGAGACGCTGCCGTTATTCTCAGTTCACTCTGTTTTTCAACCTCATTTAAAGTGTGTAACGAGCTCGGGACCTGTTTATCTCTCTCTCGAAGTTTTCTCTCGGTCTTCTCCAGGACGCCCTGCAGATGTTCCACCTTCCTGTCCATCTCCAGTTTATGCTCCTTGATGACCACATCCAGCTGTCCGAGCTACGGGTGAAACACACAGAAAAATGGTTTCATTGATTTTATTCAGACGTCAATATATACAGTAAATATAAAGCACTGAAATCAGATTTCTTTTAGTGGATGTTTTACCCTGGACACTGAGGGGAAAACGGTCAAAATTTAACTGTAATTTAGGAAATAAAGAAAGACTCACAGTGGTTTTATTGTGATATCTTCTCAGTTGAATAAATCAGTGTTTAAGCCTAATTATTTATATATTTTTTGTTGCTTTTGCACACTGTTTAAACATCCATGCCAGTTTTAATTCTCTCCTATGAAAGTTTGGGAATTTTGGAGCCCCCCCTTGGTAGAACTACATTACTGCATTACCAATCAAATCTAACTGCATCTTACCTTACTGTAAATAAAAAATAATAATAATAATAATAAACAATATCTGATTTGGCTAAAAATTGATCCAACTTCATGATGTCGCCCCTTGTCTGTTACCTAGCAACCAGCCAATAAACATTGAAAGTAAAAAAAACAGAACCTTCCTACATTTGAACTCCAGCATGAGGGCATTTTATTTGTAAAGATTCATTTAATATAGTATTTTTTTTAAAATGTTAATTCATGCAAAATGTACTTAAATGCTGTCTTAATCTGAGAAATTCAATCACATGATTTAATTAAGCTTTTATGAGCCTGTGAATAATCGTGTGACTGTTTAAAATAAAATAATCACATCAGAAACGTATGTTAATATACAATCCAGAGGTCTGGCGTGAGGTCTGAGCACCAAATTCAGCCCTTACTTTATATTTTTGTCTTGAGTAGCTTTCTGCTAAAAAAAAAAAGAAGTTACATATTGCAGCTTTAATGTGGAGGAAGAACGACTTCAGTAAAGTCAGTAAGTCTGAGTTTGGTTTACAGGCCCAACTCCGGTATTGTGTGTGTGTGTGTGTGTATATATATATGTGTATATGTGTGTGTATATGTGTATATATGTGTGTGTTCGCGCGTGTGTTACCAGCTCTGCTCTTTGCTGCAGCTCCCCCTGTCTCTCCTTCAGTGCAGTGTCCATGTCCAACACCTCATGATTCCTCTCCTCCAGCTCACGCTGGCTCTCTCTGTCAACACACACACACACACACACACACATTTGCTTGTGGCGCACCACATTTTATTTTAATTTATGCCAGCTACTGAACCATCAGACCTCTAAACACACACACACACACACACACACACACACACACACACAAAACTCTCCATGATAGTTTACACTCTTTTCTCTTACTCCTTCTTCTGTACAGCTTTTGGGTCACATGAGATTAGATAAACAAGCAAAGATCTCATACTGGATAGAACTGGATAGAAGTGCGTGTGTAGCTCCATGAACACACAATGTGCAAAAGGCGTGGTGTTAAACGCACAGTGTATGTGTGTGCGAGCAAAAAAAAGGAAAAATATACATTATTTTTTAAATACGATTTATTGTAAATATCCTAAACCTGTTTAAAGTACTCATGAGTTCTGTGTGTGTTTGGATCATATCCTTATTTATGAGAACCCTAAGCGCTGCACAGATGGTTTCCTGACAGTTTCCTGAATTTATCTTTGCGACAAGACAACACATGGTGTAACGATATATCTATTTTCTCTCCCTCGCAGCCTTTAAAGTAAATAAATTTCATTTCTGACAACGTAGACTCGGAACTGTTCATACACGGGCCAAAAGTAATAACAGTAGCAATAAAGTGGACGGTTTCCTAAAAAAAACATGAGTAAGAATTATAATGAAGATTTGACTTTAGAGGGGGTGACTCTGTAAAAGGTGTGTACTCTCTCTGAAAATATACTCATGAATTAAAACAAGTACATGATGTACAGTAAGGTCTCGAGTCACGTACCGTGTGTGTGTAAACTGTCAGAAGGAGCAACGCTACAAAACACCCTCGTTCAGGTCTACTAAGGAAGTCTACTGTACTGTGTGGTGGTGGTGATGACATTGGTTCATTACGAGGTTCAGTAGGGATGCTCCAGAAAGCTGAAGCTGGAATTTATCATCATTTATTTTCATCCCGTGTGGAGCATGTGTTTGAGTCCATGACATGGCTGAGGTTTTTGTGTTTGGCTCAATTCAATACTTTAATGAGGAGTGGGTTCGGGTCAGTTTGGTGCTTTACAGCGTGCTTTACTTGTAGCAAAGCTAATCGAGCGACACTAGCTCCCCCTTGTGGAGAATGTTCAGCTTGTTAAACACGTGTGAGTGGATTACAAGGACAAGGAGGGTCCGTGATGAGTTCCACATGAAAGAAAAAGAACAATTCTAAAAACATTTTTATTCTTCTATATATATTAGGCGAAATTTATGTACAATTCTATTTCCTTGTATTTCTGTCACACCTTTATCCATAAGGCAAGTTTTCCTAGAGGTAATTTTTTTTTTATCTTCTAAAATCTTTAAAATCTACCTTGATTTTGATTACAATCTGCTAATTCATTTCAAGTACGCTGACCTGCGTTAGTCTTAAATATGTTCCATGAAGGTGTAATTGAATCATAAAAATAACTCTGAACCAATAAGGTTACAATATGCAAATACAGGTCTTGCAAACATATTTCACTCATAAATAGGCGGGGCATGTTGTGTCAGGGACAGGTTTTGAGACCAAGGATGAAAGTATGCTTCATCAGTATGTTGGATCAATTTTTCCCTGAATTAGATCCTTTTTTTTTTTTTATTTACAGTAAATAAATTGGTAACGTGCTTGCAGTAACGTAGTTGTACCAGAGGGGGCTCCAAAACGCACAAATGTTCACAGAACTGCATTAAAACTGGATTGACTTTAAAGAGAAAAAAACAGTATGGATTTTTAAACAGTTTTGGTATGTTTTCATGTATAAAATGACTTTATAAGGTCATTTATTATTCAGGAAAAAAAAAACTAATTCAGGAATATTTGACTAAAAAATATTTACAATAAATAAAAATAAAACTTTACAATCAGACTTCACAATCGATCTTAAGGGAGACGTGATGCGTGACCCAGTTTGAGCTGGAGTTCTAGAAGACCCTCCCTTCCCTCCCAACAAAACACACACACACAGGGTTGTGTTAACGAGGTTGCACCAGACGAGCCTGGAACCGGCGGCTGGAGGGCGGAGCCTCACCTGAGCTCCGCGGTGAGCTGGTGGATGGTGGCCTTCTGCTGGTCGGCGGTGAGCTGAGTCCTCTGCAGGACGTCCCTCAGCTCCTCCAGGTGGCCGAGCGTATCAGTCAGCTCGCCGCGCACCGTGTTTAACTGCTCCTCCAGCAGATGGGCGCGCTGCAGAGAGTTCCGCCTGTCCATCTCGCTCCGGTGGAGCTGCTCCTCCAGGTCGAGCACTGAACACACACACACATTCAAGACTCTACGGCTCTGTCTGACATCTTAGCGTCTACATTACTAACATTAATGTAGCGTACCCTTTTCACTCTTCTTATCCAGCATGCCCTTGGTCTCCTGCAGCGTCTCCTCCATCTGACTGAGCTGCGTGGCTTGGGCGCTGCTGTCCCTCCTCAGCTGCAGGAGCTCCTTCTCCATGTCTGTGAGCTCCTCTCTGCACGCGTCCATCTCGGAGCGCAGCTTCCTGTCAGACACACAGTTAACAAAATGAAACATGATTACAGAGTCAGCAGTCTGATAGAACCCTTGTTCCCCTGCCTTTGGCTCGATCTTGTCTTTGGCTGCAAACTGCTGAAGAAACAAGAGGAAGCGCTCGATATTTATAGGGACGTGATGTGAGCGAGTCCTGACTCGGTCATAAGACTCTGGGACACACTGAGTACGGGACACACCGCCGGAGGCTATACGGTGGCCTGGAATTTAAATATCAGCTACACAGAGATGTTCTTGAGGGGAACATCGTGGTGGTAAAAATCACAAGATGTTGGTGAGGAACATTTTGTTTGGAGAGCAATAAGGAACTTTTAATTTCCACACATCTAAACGCATGTGCGTTATTTTACGCAAATAAACAGCCGGCTTATACATGACACGTTTTTTTTAAAAAGTCCAGATTCAAAGAAAAAAAAAATTGCCCTTTTTCGGTATTAATTATTTAAAAGCATACAAAATTTCCAAACTAACTTTAAAAAAAAAATTTAATACTTTTGGCCATACAGTGAATTATATACAAGTGACATGATCTTGTCTCTTGTTGTGTCCTCCATCTGATGGAGCTCTCGTGAGACCTATAAATGAAACGACTACCACGTGAGACTCACGTTATGGAAGCGGAGAGCTCAGCAGCCTGCTTCTCCTTCTTCTGCGCCTCCTGCCTGGCTTCCTCGATCTCCTCCTGCTTTCTCCTGAGCTGGTGTAACGAGGTGGTGCGCTCCTTCTCCAGCTCCTGCTCCAGCTGAGAGACCTGCGGTATGGAAATTAAGTCAAGTGAAATCTGGTGCGGAAAAACTTTGTTTCAGCTTTACGGCTGACTGAGACACTCGAAAATTAATACTAAAATTAGTCGCACTTGAAAATTAACTCAAAACCTTCTAAGCAAATTCTAAAATCCAAATTTTTTTATTATACAATTTTAGTTTCAAATATCATACTATCATAACATGATCACTAATAGAGTCACTGTATTGTAATTTAGTACAGTGAATATACTGAATGCTGCAGATTTCGAGGTGAGCGTTTACAAGAAATACCAAAACAACTGCCTGACCCAAAGGCATCACAACCTTGGAACAATCAGCATTTTATATCAGCGTATCATACAGTGACCCACTTTAGTGTTCTAAACCTACACAGTTAAATTTTCTTGAAAGAAAAATCATGTTTAATCCTTTACACTGCTGTTGTGTACTCAGTAAAAAAAGAAAATCCCTGAGGAACAACCTTCATCAAACTCGGCCACTAAATATCTGGAGTACAACAATGAACGCACTGAGAGATGTTTGTTAGTGTCCGTTTTCCTTAGGTAAAGAAATCCATGTTCTGTCTTAAAAGTGCATTCTGACCTAATTTTGTTTAGTATACAGTGGCTTGCAAAAGTATTCGGCCCCCTTGAACTTTTCCACATTTTGTCACATTACAGCCACAAA
>JAOTRS010000022.1:1375773-1397620 GCA_028565755.1 Dinotopterus cunningtoni
ATACATACATACACACACACACACATACACACACACTTTTTGTCTTTTTTTTTCCCCCTCCCCTCCCCTGTTATATATCTGACAGATTAAAAATGACACAGCGGTGTCCGAGTGGCGCAGTGGTAAAGTGCAAGTTCGATCCCCGGGTGATGCTGTAACCTTTCGCAGCCAGAGGCCTAGAGAGAGCTGATTGGCCGAGCTCTCTCAAAGGGGAGGGGTGAGAGGTACTTAGTGCTCCCACATTAATCACGGCTTTACAGTCAATCAAGGCCGTCTGTGAGCTCACGCAAGCGAAAGGAGCGGATAGCGCTGTCCTCCGAATGTTACGCCGCCCCTAACGGGGCGTGAGCAAGCAGTTCAAAAAGATGCGGTCGGTGACGTCACGTGGGTCGGAGGAAACACGTGATAGTCTGCGGCCCTCCCGACTGAGTAGTAGAAGCTTAATGTGGGAGCCCCCTAAAGACTGGGAGGAATTGGCCACGACTAAATTAGGGAGAAAATCAGGGAAAAATCCAAAAATATATAAATTTACACAGCAAGCAGAAACTATTTGCACATTAAAAAAACAAAAAAAAAAGTTTATTTAGGGATAAAAAGCAGGGATGGTTAGAACTAAGGATCTCAGAGACCGGTTATCCAGAACTTGTGCGTGTGTGTACAGTGCACTCACTCTCCAGGCCCTCCGCAGTAACAGTAGCACTGCTGGATGTTGGTTTTATGGCCCTGGTCCCACAGCAGCTCCTCCAGGGAATACGGCAGCGACTGCTTCATCTCCTGCAGCGCTTTGGCGTTCGGCCCTTTTTTCAGCGCACCACCTCTCTAAAATTACAAAACAACAGAATAAACAAAACCACCGCAAGCAGAAGACATAGCGTATGAACGAAAAGTGGTGCATTGTGGTGTATCGGAATATTTTCTCATCTAAAAAAAAAAAAATTATAAACGGCAGACCTTTGTGGTTGTGGCAAAAACACACTCTCGGCAGAGCCATTTATCGTCAGACGCGATGACGCTGGCGTCGATGACGGGCGCGTGGCACAGCTGGTGGTATCCTGCGCGAGGGTTTGTGAACAAAGACAAAATGGTAAAAAAAAAATGTGACTATCACAGCGTTGTTAAATTCTCCACTCTGACTGGTCAACTAATTTTCTAGAACGGTGGCTGTGACAGTAGCATCGCTTCGAAGCGCAGGTTTTATGTCATCGTTTCTATGGTAACCGATCATTCGTAGGCGATCCTTCTTAATGATCCTTCTTAATTGATATTGATTATAGATGAATGAAACTTAGTGGAGAGAGAGAGAGAGAGAGACACTGAGAATGACCGTTTATAACTGCTAAAATTTTTAATTTAAAATTTTAATTTAATTACAACAAATTATACACACACCCGAATACATCAAGGATATAAAGAGATGACCGCTTGTGTGTGTGTGATGAAGACAGACTTTCCGTGTGTGTGTGTGTGTGTGTGTGTGTGTGTACCTTGTCCACACTTGTCACAGATGACTATTTCGTTGGGCGGTTCTGAGTTTTCATTCTGGCATATGGTGCAGAGCATCTCCTCTCCACTGTCTCCTGGAAAACACACACACAGACACACACACACACACACCCCCCATCATCATCATCATCATCTCCTCCTAACTATGCCTCAGCGAGCATTGTTTTTCCAGCATGTACTCAGAATCAGAAATGAGATCAGAATGTGTAACGTGCATCTTTGGGAAACATGAGCGTGAAAGCAGGAGGGGTCTGGTTTCCTTACAATAACTGAACATTTTAAAACAGGAAGACAAATAAAAAGGAGGGGTGTGTGTGTGTGTATATGCGTGTGTGAGGCCCTGCTGCAGGTGTGTCATGCACTGAGATCACAATCAGGGGTTTGGCATTTTAATTTGGGTTCAACTCCATGTTATTAAACCATAAAATATTATAGAAGAAAATTATATGGAGATAACGGTTCATCTCGGACTTGTTTTTTGTTTTTTTTGCCATCATGGTAAGAGATCTTACATCATGAAGATGGTTTTGAGATCCTAATTAAGATATAGCGCACTTTATAAGTTATTGTCCCCGACTTACGATGGGATTACTTCCTGATAGACGGATCGCACTTTTTGATAAGAGCGAAGAATAATTCCATCTCAAGTCCCGGTTTGACTCGAACACCCCTCGCGCATTGAAAATACAGTCGACCCCTGAAATTTGCAGGGGTTATGTTTTTAGAGTTATGTTTTTTTTTGTGGTAAATAAAAAGCCTATAAATACACATTTTTATAATTTAAACCCTAATTATGCTCCCCAATTTCATTTCAAACTCAGCTAAATACATTACCCTGCAAAAAAAAAAAAAACACAGAATATAAAAGGTAAACCTTTATACTGTACAGTACAGTACTGCTGTGTCTCCCACAGTGCTAGAATGTAAAACACCCCTATACTGTATGTACTGTAACTCATGTCTGCACATTTTCTTTGGTATCAGTACTTTAGGGTAAATACGGTAATAATTTACCATCCCAAGCCGCATTCTTTTCCTCTACGGTCGCTTTGTTCTCTCTACAGCACTGAAAACTATATTACTATATTTAATATAGAAGTTAACTAAACTTACATTAATATTTATGTTACAAAATTAGTAAATTATATATTTTTATATAATATATATATTTTATATTAATATATTTTCCTGTATGAAAAATGAAAAATTATGAATTGCCATGAAAAAAAAAAAAAAAAAGGACAAAAAAGTTTGCTGGATATTTCCGCGAAATTGCGGGGGTTCTCAGCGAATAATTATTAGTTAGGTTCTGAGGAAAAATCTGCAAACGACTGAGGCCGCGAACCTTGAAACGCGACTTTGCGGGGGTCAACTGTAGTCTTGAAAATTTTATTTAATCCTGCAGACCTAAAATACGGACGATCATTGCTTAGCTTAACCAAGTTTAAACCTGCTCAGAACACTTACATTAGGCTAGACTTGGGTGCGACACTGATCAACAATGCGCGCTGTAGAATATTAATCATACTCTCTCTCAAAGGTGAAGCCTCCCAGTATTTTAAGTAAAAAACATCACTATGCGCTATATACAATCTAAACGTCCCTGATATGATCACCGGTTTCACCCATGACCCCCATGTCTTTACCCCTTGACCCCCACGTAAATGTAATAACCCCCAGGACAGGGATTAAGCAACTCTGTGCAGTCTCACCTGTCTGAATGTCCTTCCAAAGAACCCAAGATTTCGACTGGTCTTCAAAAACCACAAAACAGCAATGCTTCTGTTTGTTTATCTGCACAAACAAACACATCATCCATAAACGTCAGAACAATTAACAACATTAAACAGACTTCCAGTTAACGTGACAACATTGATTCTAATTTTCATACTAAAATTAGGTCCTGTACGTTTTTTTTTTCCTCCCATACCAAAGCAAACATTTACTAAGTAATTGTGTCTTTGCTTGTCCCTCCCCCCAAAACACTTTTACTTTTTAAGCGTCACCTTCGTGATTGTCCCCAGATAAAACAAGCCATCGGACCAGCGAGCTAGAACATCCTGGCCCTCCTCGAACTTATTTGCGAGCTTCTCCGTGTCGCCCTGCCCATTTCTGAGCGAGAGTTTGGACAAGGACACGGGAGACTCGTCTTGGCGATGGGACGGAGACTTGCGATGGGAGATCGGACTGGTTACGACCGTTGAGTCTCTGTAAGGAAAAAGGAAATGAATAAAGACAGAAGATTTTAAAATCATAAATTATTTATAACATCATAATTCATTAGTTAAACACTCGGGCCGTTAGATCGAGATAATCAACGACGAAGCGGTGTGACGAAAGCGGTGTGACGAAAGCGGTGTGACTCGACGCACGGGGTCTAAGACCTCAACAGCAAAAACAGGTTTGTCACATGTTTTAACGAAAAGCTTTGTTTAAAAAAATATATATATTGTTTATAAAAAACTGAACATAAAAGCTATATAGTTTAAACATCTAGCTTAAAAACAGAAAAACAATAATATGCCATTTTAGTTTTTCTGTTTTTAAGCTAAAGATGTTTATTAAAGCACCTTTTTAACTCTTAAGGTGCATACGGAGAAAAACAACGACGACCCGATGCACGATATTAGTTGACCACCATAAATACAGAAGACGTTCGAGTTAAACTGAGACTTTTGATAACAGTACACAGTTCTGAAAGTAAAAACTTCCTTTATTTCTCTATATAATCCGCTGCTACACTAACGCACTTATCCCAGTGTTTCACTAGTGCTTGGACACCGTCAAAGGCAGAAAGTCCTCTTAGTACGCCGGAGCCATGATCGTCAGAAACGCCAGCCTCCCAGGAACTCCTTTAATAGTGTTTCCAAACACGGCTTCAGGGACGAGATCCTTTAACGTGCGAGTGGTGCCGGTGAACAAGTGTGTGCACAGTTCACACAGACAGATGTACAAAACAAAAAGTGACATCAACACAGTTGTCTGTCTATTTTCAAGGATCAGGCGCTGAACATTTTGGATGTACGGCGTCCCTTTAACACATTTTAAATGTTTTTAGGCGCGTCATCGCCGGACTGTGCTTGACGTCTTCTGTAAACAGTTTAACACCTTCAGCCAGGTCTCGGTTTGACTCGAACGCTCGGCGCGAGTGATTTTTGCACAACTATGTCGTCTATAATACTGTTATACATGCCTTTTATAAAAGGATACCAAACTATATGCATGCACATATATTTTTATTTAATTGATCTAATAGAAAATTGCAGGAATTAATTAATTGTCATGCACGCACTTCAAATGTATATTATTATATTTAAAGCATTATGTATGAATCAGATATTTATGAATTAAACAGAAAATTATAGTTTATGGTCCAGATAGATTAGTGTGTCTAAGTTCAATCATAAAAATGAATAATAATAATAAATAATAATAATAATAATAATAATAATAATAATAATAATGTGTTTTAGACTAAATAAACACTGAGGGAAAGGATAGATTAAATATACACCAATTATTTTATTGATTTTTATTGTTTCATGAGGTGGTTAAAGGCTATATTTAATATATTATACATTTAATGTGTAGCTGTAACTTATTGTTTGTGAGAAATAATTAAAAACATTATTTATTTTTCATTTATATGTAAATATGATGATTTTCCGGCGACATGTAAGGAGTGTAAAGTCAAATCTGCTTAATTTTTTATAAAGGAAATACCTCTCTCTCACACACACACACACACACACACTCTCTCTCCCTCTCTCTCTTACACACACACACACACACACACACTCCCCCATTCAAATCCACTCTTACCTCATTCGGCCACTTCCAGCGCTTAAAATGCCTCATATACAGTAAAAGCCCGCGCTAGCCCGGCCGGGTGTACCCGCTGCTCCGCTGCTCCGCTCCCGCAGGCTCTCTCTCAGCTCCGCGCCGCGCCAAACGATTTTCAAAATACACCAAACGAGTGTTTTTCTCTCTTCAGCCTCGCCATTTTGGTTTCCCGCTGAGACGCGATGCATTCTGGGAAAGCACGAACCGTCCGTGGCGTTTTTTCTTGACACCACCCGTTTTAAGAAATAAACCCGCCCTTTGTTGCACCGCCCCTTCCTTTAATTCACGCGCTGCAATTGGTCAGTGTCCAACGCTCGCGAAAACATTCCTCTCCGCGATTGGTCAGCCTGGGAAGGCTCGCGCAGGAATTCGCTATATACTATACACACACACACACATTTTATATATATATATATATATATATATACAGTAGTGATGGGAAGTTTGAATCATTTTAGTGAATCGGTTCTTTTTTCAAAATGAACGAATCTTTTTTGAGTAATTTAGTTCATTTCGTTCTTTTGATAAGAAATAAAATAAAATGTTGCATTTTCAATAAATAGACTACCATTATCTACATACACAAAGTTTGGCTATACTTCCAGTAATGTATTACAATGCAGCTAAAGACATTATAATGATCAGAATGAGTAGCTCACCTCTTATATCTTCTAGTCCGAGTCGTTCGTTCTTTTAAATCAATTGCACTGCATAGCGTCTATGGGAGGGAGTCATGTGACAAAAGAACGAACGACTCGGAGTAGAAGAGTCATTGAGAAAGAATCGCTCAATTCCGTTTCCCGTACATGACCTACGGGGGTTTCGCTATGATTTGCGCATGCGCGCCCAGTAGAAAATGAATGAATCACTCTCCGAGACGACTCGTCCTTCTGAGTCACGTTAAAGATTCGTTCAAAAAGAACGAATCGTTCATGAATGACCCATCACTAATATCCAGAAGTATTCTCTTCGCTTGCCTTCCTTCACATGCATATGAACTTGAGTAACATTCAATTCTTAATCCTTAACATCCTTAATCCGACATCCTTAATTCTTAATCCATGGGGTTTAATATAACGTTGGCCCCCTTTCCTTTGCAGCTATAACAGCTTCAACTCTTCTGATTAGGCTTTCCACCAGGTTTAGGAGTGTGTTCATGGGAATTTTTGACCATTCTTCCAGAAGCGCATTTGTGAGGTCAGACACTGATGTTGGACGTGAAGGCCTGGCTCACAGTCTCCGCTATAATTCATCCCAAAGGTTTGCAGTCATGTTGAAACTGGTGTGGAGTTGTGTTTTAGGAGTTGAGCTCGGCCCCTTAATTGCAGTGAAAGGACCTCTTAATGCGTCATCATACCCAGACATTTTAGAAAAATTTCATGCTCCCAAACTTGAGGGAACAGTTTGGGGGACGGCCGCCTCCTGTTCAAACATGAATAGCACCGTTGCCTGGTTCATAAAGACATGGATGAGTGAGTTTGGTGTGGAAGAACTTGACTGGCCTGCACATGAGTCCTGACCTCAACCCGATAGAACACCTTTGGGATGAATTAGAGCAGGTCTTCTCGTCCAACATCAGTGTCTGACCTCACAAATGCGCTTCTGGGAGAACGGTCAAAAATTCCCATAAACACACTCCTAAACCTTGTGGAAAGACTTCCCAGAAGAGTTGAAGCTGTTATAGCTGCAAAAGGGGCTGGGCCAACATCATATTAAACCCTATGGATTAAGAATTAAGGATGTCGGATTAAGGATGTTAAGCATTAAGAATTGGATGTTACTTACTGTAAGTTCATATGCATGTAAATGCAGGCGAGCGAATACCTTTGCTCGATATAGTTTATATAGCGTGTTTGAATTGTGTCAAACTGAAAAATAGCAAAGAAAATTACAAAGACTGAAAGATGCACTTAGAATTTTATATACTAGTAGTTATTTTTAAAAACTACAATTTAATGTATTATCTCAGAACTATAGATTTGTTTTTCCTGTGTTAAATTAAAATTAAAATGGAAGTGCAAGTATAATTTATGTTTCAAGATGGGCTCAAAAATTCTAATTCAGTTATTCCATTTACATTTGCAATTTGGTGTACTACTATTAATCTTTTCGTATCGTCCTAACTGTTCACCGGACGACACCATCTCCACCACACTCCATCTGGCCTGCACTCACCTACTGTAGACAAGAAGGACACTTATGTTCAAATGCTGTACATAGATTTCAGCTCAGCATTCAACACTATCATCCCCCAACACCTGATCGGGAAGCTAAGCCTGTTGGGCCTGAACACCTTCCTCTGTAACTGGATCCTGGACTTTCTGACCGGAAGGCCTCAGTCAGTACGGATCGGGAACTACACGTCCAGCACCACCGCACTGAGTACTGGGACCCCCCCAGGGCTGTGTGCTCAGTCCCCTGCTGTTCACACTGCTGACTCATGACTGTGTAGCGACACACAGTTCGAATCACATCATCATGTTTGCTGATGACATAACCGTTGTGGGCCTACAGAAAGGAAGTGCCGAGGCTAACGGACTGGTGTAAAGACAACAACCTGTCTCAGAATGTCGATAAGACAAAGGAGATAGTTGTTGACTTTAGGAGGACACGTAGCGACCATTCTCCGCTGAGCATCAACGGCTCCTCTTTGGAGATCGTAGACAGCACCAAATTCCGGTGCTCACATCCAGACTGTGTAACAGATTTTTTCCACAAGCCATCTGTCTCCTCAATAAAAAGGGACTGGACTGATAAAAACACACACACACACACACACACACATTATCACTCAGATTAACTCAACTACCTCAAAACATTGGGACAGGACTGATAAATCAACACCCGCGCAAACACACTGATCAACACTATCAAACTATTGTACACACCAACCTGTAATTGCTCTTTTTCACAATATTCATCAATTGCTAATTTGCACAAACTATTTTTACCTTTGCTGCTACTTACAAGGAACTGTTTCTCCTCCCACTACTTTAACTCATCATCTCTTTACCACAAAGTAATGTCATGTTGTCATGTTGTCACTTTGTTGCTCTTGTTTGCACATTTGCACGTGCACTTTATGTTGTCTCTTTTGTATAAAAACGTAGATAGTTCTCTGTTAACTTAAAATGTCAGTCTGTCTTTTCCCAGCTAGCCGGCTAATTAAGTCTCTAAGTTAGTTAGTTAGTCTAGTTAGTTTCTGTTAATTTATGTTGTATGTAATATAAAAAATAGCGATGCAATGCTAAAAATTTTAATTCGCATTTCCAAAGTGTTCCTGCAAATGTGATTAGCAATGGTAGCAAATAGCTAGTTTAACTACCGAAGTAATGAAACATGCTAACAATGCTGCTCGCTGTTCATATTATTAGTGTCAAATCGAGTCGCTCTCGAAAAGTCATGGCATTACATCCAGAGCCTCCTTTCCATTAGCTTCAGTAGCTTAATAATCTCTCAGTTACCATTTTATCATCTGCTTTTCCTGTGAAAAATACAAAGAACATTCATCTGGGTGGAATTTTTTTTATTAATATTTTTTATGCTGATTCACTTCCTGGACACAGCGGTAAAATCTTCTCATCCACTTCCTAGAGTACAAAAAAGCATATGATATAAATGTCACCTGAAACGGCTTTGTTTTTAACAAACAGTGCTTGGACAAAAAAAAAAAAAAAACGCTTTGTACATGGACAATACCTGTTTAAATAAATCACGCAGGGATCTTTTTAAGTCTCCGTCTACGGTTCCTGCGCTGAGGCTGACTGTTTCGTTGGAGTTTGGGAAACTGCTCCTCTTTCTTCTTTTCCTTTTGGACACAATCAATTTTCTCATTTTTCTTAGCCGCATCCGCTCGTACTCGTCCGGCCCTCCTGCGCCAAGTTCGCTGTCGCGCTGGAGTCTAAGAAAGAGCAAACACAAATTCATCAGAAAATTATCATAATAATAATAAAATGGCTGGAATCAAATTAGCTAGGGATAAAAGTCACTGTAGCTATATTTAAAGCAGCACCGTACACGTTTCTTAACAGTTTGTTGCAAGCTTTGGGTTTTGTTTTTACGGAATATTCGTGGAATACCAAACACCTTAGACCAATTAAAGATAAAGAAAGTCCATTGTGTGTGCAGTGTGTACCGTGTCGATCTCCAGCTTGCAGTCTCCCCGTTCCTCGAAGCCACGCTTTTTCTGGAAGGAAATGAAACACAGATTCATTCTAACGTTTCTAAATTATAATAAATTAACAGGAAAAGCAACAGCAATAAAACAACAGCAACGAAATTAGCTAAATTTTTTAGAGTCATTTTAGAAAATGTTCAGTCATAATGTACTGTGTATTGTTTTTGCACTGAACACAACACACACACAGTGTGTTTCTCCAAGCAATACAATAAACAACGCATTAGAGGCTCCACCTCCAGCTCCAGGGTGGGCATGGTTTCTGGAGGTAACGAGGCTTCAAACAAGTCACTCCATTTAAGATTTGCAGGAAGCAGAGGTGCAGACAGTGGTCCATCGGCGGTGCCTCTATGGCTCCTTTCCTGAGACTGAGTATAGAAAAGAACAAACACAGGTTTAGTATAAGAAATCTATTCCTGGGCACTATAAAACAATTGCCTGATTGGAACATGGTTGTTTGGAAAGACAGCTAGTTAGCTAACTTAATCCGTCATATTAAGTGGAAATCCTGTAAAAAAAAGTCAACAGGTGATTTAGTTGAGATAAATTCTGAACTCAAACAATAAATGATGTGTGAATTTGAGAACGCTTGAAATCCCAAAAATTACATATTTCCTCCTCTGGACTACACAGATATGTCTTTTACACACAGCAGCAGTTGTGGTGTAATAAAAAGAAAAGCTCACCTTAACGTCCTCGTCCTGAGACAAGGCGCTGTGATCCTCCTGCTTCTCTATCTCTTTCTCCTAAACGACAACCAGGGATCAGAAAGGGTTTAACTTAAATGTGAAATGCTCACTTCTGCAAAAGGTCAGTTCACTTTTATTAAAAACCTAGTTGTTAATGAATGCTGTGATATCATTGAAACTATCGTGTTCGGTGGTATGGTTATCCTGGCATCGATTATCCTGATTCAAGAGAGCAAGTTGCAGCCAGGTTGATGATGCAGCCTTGATTACTCGATCACCAGCAGGTGTGCAGACCTCTATAAAAGTTTTAGCAATTTGCTGGTGTAGAACATTCAGGTGTGTTTTAACACAACGCCAATAATCTGGAAAAAAAAATCACATAATTCTGGAAAGGGTTATTAAACCATTTCTTCCCAAAAATTTTCCCCCAAAATTTCTCCCTAATTAAGTTGTATCCAATCCCTCCCCGTCACTAGGGGGCTCCCACATTAAGCTACTACTACCACTTAGTCGTGAGTGACAAAGACTATCACGTGTTTTCTTCAACCCATGTGACGCCAGCCGACCGCATCTTTTCAAATTTAATGGCTCACGCACTGTTGGGAGCGGCGTAACACACTCGGAGGACAGCGCCTTTCGCTTGCATGAGCTCACAAACGCCCCTAATTGGCTGTAAAGCTGTGATTAATGTGGGAGCACTATAAGTACCTCTCATCCCGCCCCTCTGAGAGAGCTCAACCAAACAGCTCTCTCTAGACCTCCGGCTGCAAGAGGTTACAGCATCACCCGGGAATCAAACTCGCAATCTCCAAACAATACCATTTCCAAATAATTTGGAGTTCAACGTAAGAAAGATTATTCACATGTAAAAAGCACTGAAGGTCAAGTCCAGTCTTCCGAGAAGTGGGCGCCCCAGCACATTCAGCCCAAAGTCAGACCGTGCAATGCTCAGAAAATGAGAAAAGCTACATCTCAGACTCTACAGGCCTCACTGAGTATGTTAAATGTTAAAGTCCACAACGGCACAATTAGAAGAAGACTGAACAAGTGCAGTTTGCTTGAAAGGGCTGCCAGGAGAAAGCCTCTTCTGTCTAGAACATGGAAGCACAACTGAGGTTCTCAAAACTACATCGGAGCAAACCACAAGACTTCTGGAACAATGTCCTGTAGACGAATGAGACCAAAGTGAAGTTCTCTGGCCAGTGACATGTTTGGTAAAAACCAAACAGCATTTCATTAGAAACACCTCTTAACCACTTTCAAGCACATCGATGGAGACTTGATGATTTGGCTTTTTTTTTTTTTTTGCCGCCACACTACCTGGGCACCTTGCAGTCATTGAGTTGACCGTGAACTTCTCTGTATATCAACGTTTTCTAGGGGCAAATGGGAGGCCATCTGCCCAACAGGTAAAGACTGGTCAAAATTGGGTCATGCAACAGGACAATGATGCAACGTACACCAGTAAATCTACATTAAAATGGCTGAAAAATAAATGAATCAAGGTTTGGCAATGGCAGAGTCAAAGTCCAGGCCTCAACTCAGTGACCTCAAAAGAGCTGGGCATGATTGAATGCCCAAAAGCCTCAATGAATTTGTGAAGATAAATTTACCAAAACGAGTCACACAGGAAAGAATTACTTAAGTTCTTGCTGCTAAAGGTGGATCTACAAGTTGTTGAATCATGGAGGTACATGGCGGTATTACCTGAATGCGTTTTTTTTTTCTTTTTTATCTTAATTTTATGTGTTAAATAAATAATCGCATATATAAAATTATATATTGTTGTTCGTGTCTGAGGTTGTATTTAGCTAATACTGAGACCCAGAATGATGAGATGATTTTAATTGTGTTTCAAACGTGGAATTAAAAGAGGGTGTACTATCTTTTATACGCCTAAATGTTTTTTTTTCTCCTTTGCTGCGAGGCCACTTTTACCATTTAGAGCCTTGAAAAATATGAAGTGAGAACAAATAGGCTTTCTACAGGATTGTTTCTTCTCAGGTAACCGTCAGGAAACCAGGAATCCATCACACGCAACTCTCCTGAAGTTGCGTGTGATGGATTCCTGGTTTCATTTTTAATCTGATTCAGTAGATGAGTCAGTAGATTGGCCAGACCATCCAAGGGTTAGGGTTAGAGTTTCGTATTTTGGCTGTAATTTGGGATCTTGTTTTGTTCAAACATCATCCATCTGCTCCACCTTACATCACTCTATTCATGTTTACATTACGGGAGATTAAAAGCAAGGCTTTTTTCACTCACCTTCCCAACTTTATTAGACCTGCTGTGGATGGTTAGCCGTTGTCTCTGCAACTTCTCCATGACGCCTTGCAGACTTTCCACTTGCTGCATCAGGTTGGCGTTCTTGAGCTTCAGCTGAGTGTTGGACTCCAGAGCATTCTGAGCATTCTCCTCAGCTTTAGCCAAGGCAACCTGGACCTGCAGGGACCAAAGGGTACTCGCTTTAATGGGATGAGATGGAACTAAAGAGAGGAAGACATTACTGAAGTGTAACAGGTGAGGTCCAAGCTGATAGAAGATACAATTCTTAACACTGTTGCATTAATTTCTAAGAAAAAATTGGCAGAGAAATTCACAGTGCAATGTGGTGCAAAATGAAACGTCTGATTAGCAATTAGCAGTAAGTGAGCACCTGGATAGAAAACATGCTGGACAGAAAAAGAATGCATTAATGTAAAAGTACCTTTTGTAACTCATCCTTCATCTCATTGTACTTCTTTATTTCATCATGCTTCTCCTTCATCTTATGCTTATTCTTCATCTCATCATGGTTTTTCTTCATCTCATCATACTTCTGCTTTATCTTATCACATTTCTGCTTCATCTCATTATGATCATGCTTCTCTTTTATTTCATCATGCTTTTCCTTCACCTCATCATGCTTCCGCTTCATCTCATCATGCTCCTCTTTTATCTTATCATGGTTTTTCTTCATCTCTTCATGATTCTTCTCCATTTCATCATGTTTTTTCTTCATTTCATCATGCTTCTGCTTCATCTCATCATGCTTCTTCTTCATCTCACCATGGTTTTTCTTAATCTCATCATTCTTCTGGTCCATCGCATCATATCTCTCCTTCATCTCATCATGTTTTTTCTTCATCTCTTTATATTTCTCCTTCATCTCATCATATTTCTCCTTCATTTCAACATGGTTTTTCTTAATCTCATCATGATTCTTCTTCATCTCATCATGGTTTTTCTTTATCTCATTATTCTTTTTCATCATCATCTCAGCATGGTATTTCTTCATCTGATTATTCTTTTGATTCATTTCATCGTGGTTCTTCTTCATTTCATCATGCTCTTCCTTCATCTCATCATATTTCTTCTTCATCTCAGCATACTTCAGTTTTAGGATGCTGTGAGCCTGTCGTTCTTGCTCACACCCCTAAAATGTGGAAGAAAATGTCTTAATGAGACCCAGTCCATTCATCCATCCAACCATTTAGGAACGTTTGTAGTCCAACTAGGGACTGTGGAGGCCATTGTATTTATTCCCATTTTTACTACCATGGTAGGACCTCCGGTCAAAATTCAAACACTACAGGCAATTTGTGAACGCTAATTAGCATAATCTACATGTCTTTGGACTGTGGGAGAAAACTGGAATAGCTGGAAGAAACCCACCAAGCACGGGGAGAACATGCAACCTCCATGCTCACAGGTCATAAATAATGGAACAAACGGCTAAACAAGCAGTTACATGGCCAGTTGTGACATGTTCCCTCGTTACTCATGATTAATCAAACAGATAAAAGGTCTGGAGGTGGTTCTGAGTGCTACATTTGCATTTGGTAGCTGTTCACTTGAAAAAGTTGAGGTCTGCTTAAACCAGACCTAGACTAGTAAAGGATGGAGAAGGAAAGGAACAGCTTATGATCCAAAGGGTACTACATCAAACATGGTGGAGGCAGTGTTATGGCGTAAACGTGTATGGCTGCCAAGGGAAGTGTGTCACTATTGTTTATTGATGGATGACCTGACTACTCTCTCTGCTCAGATTCAGCCAAATGCTGCAAAACTGATAGGACGTTGCTCCATATTGCAGATGGATAATGACCCAAAACATACAGTAAATGTAGTTAGATGCTCTCGAACCAAGAGTTAGATCCTGCCCCGGTCTGTAATCTAGTACAAACTCTAACGCCAGCTAACGGCTAGCTGATAAGTGCAAGTGATTGAGGTTTAATAAGTACCTCAGGGCTGAGACTGTCCATCTGCATGTCCTGTTTTCTATCAGAAGATTGTGGAAAACCTGAAGAGACTTCATGTACTGGGTTTAAATGCAAAAACAAAAACATCATGTAAGAATGCATGAATCAGAGGAATTTCACATAAATCTGATCGAAGGCAATCCGTGGCATGTAACGCTGAAATAACCTACAATATTGTTTTATTAGTAGTATTACTATTTACAGCACAGCACTGCTGCTTCTCCTGAATCAGACAGTAATTTTCAGAAGGATTACACTAATGTCGGCTAACAGCTAGCTGACATTAAGTGAACTACTTCTAAGTGAAATACTTCTGATACTTCTAACTCATGCAGTAGGTAAGTCCTCCATCTTATCATAATTCTCCTTCATCTCATCATTCTTCTGCTCCATCTCATAAAGCATCTGTTTCATCTTATGACACTCTATGGCTTATGGATCTATGCTGAGTGCTAACATTGTGTCTTAAAAATCAAGAGGAATAACTCAAATTAAACAATACCTGCTGACCCCAGGACCAGGACTAGCCAGGCCCTCATGAAAAAAATACTACCTTTATGATCAGATTGCTCATCAGACGACAGGGTTCTCAGCTCATCGTGTCCACGCTGACGGGCGTAAAGTCCAGCTGCCAGAGCTACAGCCCCGGCCACACATACCACCAACTTACTCATCATCACCTTTTACAGAATGTGCATATAAACACATATATTTATATACATACATCTATATATCTTTATCCACATAGAGAGAGTTTACTTTTACAGTAACATGCATAATACACAAGTTATTTTAGACTGAGTGAGAGGTAAAGCTTGGTATGATGCTCTTTTTTACACATTTGGGGATAGCACGTAATAATCAAGCTGGATGATCAAACGTCACAAAGCGCGCGCGCAAAAACTTCAAAAAGAAATTCCATTTTTAAAATAAACATACCCTGGGGGAGGGTAGGGGGGGCGTAGAGAGGACATAATATCCTCTTCGTGATATGAATAATTTAGTGTTTTACAGTATATACCGGATATTCTTTGAGCCAGCCAAAAAAAAAAATTTTTTTTTACCATCCTGGATCTCTTTTTAACCTAAATAAGCTGTAATGTCAGTCTAAACTCCTAAAATTCTAGCCATTAACTTGATCTGTCACTGGGTTTTGCGCAAACAACTTTGAAAAGAAGACATCAAAGGCCATCGATGTAACATTGAATCTCTTTTGATCTCACAAGCTGACTCGGAGATTCGGGTATTCACTTGGGACTATCTTCACCGCTCGCGCCGTGCACGGTTGCGCGCACTCTCATGGCGCGTGTCCGTATCCAGACAGACCTGGCCCTCCGTATAGACAATAAACTCCCGGGATACAACAGGATAAAAATCTTCATCTTCCTGGATTATACAAACGAGGTACTGATGCAACGCCGCGCTTTCCCTGATGTGTTGCGCGTCCTTGGAGACGCAGGTGTCAATCAAACACAGCCTAGGACACCCGGCTAACACACACACACTGTCTTCTCAGATTGACGTAGACAGATTAGCTTCTCATGCATGGCGAGTAAGAGCTGGTCGTGCCAAGTAAATATCTTTGTTCAGCTGGTCCGATTTATGATAAAGAACTTGAGTACAATCTGTTTTCATTCACAATTATATTTATTGGTTTTACATTATTTTATCAAACACAAGAGATAATCCAGGTGTTTATACAGACATCATGAATTGCATAAAGGGTGTCCAGATCTCGTAAAACTCCTCGATTGTCCCCTTTTGTGACGTTAGTTTAAGTAAAATGTTATCAAGTAAATTTCCCAGATCATTTGTGGTCCTTGAACGTCACAAGGCGGGATACACCCTGGACAATCCATCGCAGGACACACGCATACACACACTCACACACTACAGACAATTTGGGAACGCCAATAAGCCTAATCTGCATGTCTTTGGACTGTGGGAGGAAACCGGAGTACCCAGAGGAAACCCACCAAGCACAGGGAGAACATGCAAACTCCATGCACACAGAGACGGGAATCGAACCCGGACCCTGGAGGTGCAAGGCGACAGTGCTAAACACTACACCACCGTGCCACCTAGTTTCCAATTAATTAAGAGATTAAAATTATTTAATTTTAATTATGTAGTACCATCATTTCCTGGTGACTTGTTATTTTCCAAGCCATGTATTGTTCGAAGAACCTCTTTAAAGTTTATATAAAAATCACATACTGCTCTGACTTGATCAGTAAGAATTTTCCATTGTTTAATAGAACTCCATGAAGACAAAACAGATTCATCAGGACAACTGAACCGAACAAGTTCCCCACTCATCGATGAACTTATCATCAGTTCTTAATTTGGCAATTTAGGAATTTTCCCCCCATCCATTCTTCTTTTGTACTGTTTATCCTCTGTAGGGTTTTGTGGTCCTGGAGCCCATGGAACTCTGGGCAGAAGGTCAGGGACACAATCATCATAGTGCCAACTCATGCCAGGGCACAACACATGCGGTATAGAATTAAGCGGTATAGACGGACGATGAGTGAGTGAGTGTTTTTATGTGTTTATTAGTAGTAGATGAAGTACCTTTGCCTTTTGCATCCATTCTTTTTCAGTAGTTTTTATCACAAGTGTCAGTTTATTTTTGGCAATAAACACACACACACACACACACACATACACATACACACAAACACATACACACACACAGTATCAGTCAAAAGTTTGGACACAAGTTTTTCTTATATATATATATTCTAGAACAATTTAAAGACCACATTGTACTTTGCTGAATTCTGATCTTTGGTTATACGTTTTTTACATAACATACTAAATTCCTATTTTAAAGCCCATAATAAATATGGCTGTCCATGGATTGTAAACTTTTGGCCATTCTGTTTCTCTCTATAACTGTACCTGAAGTCCACGGTTTGGTTTCATGGTCCTCTGAGCTTACGTTTCAAAGCCGTATCTTTAAGGTGATCCCCAGGTGTTGTAGAGGGTGTATAATCCTGACATGGCTAATCCAATAACGCCTCCCCTGGCAGCACTTTTTAGTCCACCTGTGGATTTAACCATCATCCCTGTTAACGTTCCAGCAGCTACTGTGTTAATGGCATCTTCTGCTCCTCTGGCTTTTTCTATAGCGACACCAAACAGGCTGTACAACAGAGCTATCGATCCTAATGCGTTACCCCATGACGCCCCCTGCTGTCTGATCATGTTTACAATTTGTACATTTCTGGGTTTTCTCCATGTCATATCTCTGGTCTCCTTCAGGCCCTGACGAAGCCCGCTCAGCGATCCAAAGGCAGCTCCAGTCATGTAGGATCCTCCAATGGTGAAGAAGCTTAGCACTAAGCGGCCACGCGTTTGGTTTGCTCCAGCGTGTGATATGAATTCATCTGTATCCTGAATAAGGTAGCGAGGGTCAATGTTGAGGTAGGGTGAGATCGGGTTCACTCCAGTCAGCGGTACTCCAGAATACGTAGCGGATCCGCCACCGAAAATGCCACCTTTATAAACACTTGATCCCGGATTGTTGTTGTCCATGGTCGCCGCGATGATGGGACAAAGCAAACTAACCTTATGCTAGCTAAACCAACACGCTGTGCTGGGGGGAACACTAAAAGACATTACGTGATATAAATTTACTTAGATGCTCGTTAGACACTTTTCCGACAGTGTCGCTTTGCAGCACTTTCCAAAGACTTCAGCTTGCAAATGTGTCTGGTAAAGTCTACTGCATACTTTATCTTTTAAAAATAATAATATAAAATGAAATATTTTCTATTTCATGTGAGATTCGGTTAAAGACTGAAGGCTGGCACGCACTGTGCTGCATTACTATGATGTCATTTTCAATACTCAGTACTATTACATCACAACCAAGCGTCACAAAGCGCGCATGCGCATATGTGTGCACAAACCCCTCTGCGTGCACAAACGCCTAAACTATATACTGACCCCTAGTGGTGAAAAGTAACAGCAGGCGGTATAATAAAGCTTTGTCTTCTGTCTTTAGTGGGACTTTACAGGAAACAAATGACCAAAATGTTATTTATTGGGTAATTAAGAGTAAATTATAAGTTTTAAGTCATGAAATAAGTTTGGTTTGTGTGCTATCTGTATACATGCTCTAGATTTGCCCAAAATTATATTGTTTTACAAAGCACCAAAATTCTAGCAGTGCCCCAAAGTATATTATGTATAATAAAAAAAAGGTTAAAATAAATAAATAAATAAATCAGAACTGTACATGGGTAGGACCCCTAGACCCTAGAACCCTGCTAATTCCTGCCCCTACCACTTCACATATCAAACCTACCCCCTTGTTGACTGAGATGTGCCATGATTATATTTACAATAAAGCATAAAGTCCTACCCCGATTATGGAAAATATTATAGCATAACCTAAACCATTTAACTTATTATGGTTATACACTTACCCTCCACTTTATAAGGAAAACCTCATTCATGCAGATACAAAAGAAGAGGTTCAGTTATTCTTTACATCAAACATCAGAACAGGAAAAAGTAATATTCACATTGATGGTGAGTGTATTTATATACAAACTTTAAATAAATCATAGGTTTGTACTTTGGCAACACTTTGTGTAATATATGTTTGGAATCCAGGAAGGACTTTATGCTCATTCTGTACTTGATGAGCAAATAACGACAGTTCTAAATGCCACATAGTAACTTTACAGAAATGAAATTTCCAAAATATATTTAAATAATTCATATATTTAGAAAAAGAAGAAGCCAGAGGCGATGGTGGTAAGGAACAAACTCCCCGAGATGACATGAGGAAGAAACCTTGAGATGAGCCAGACTTATAAAGGAACCGTCCTCATTTGGGTGATATCAGATTTTCAGGCAATTTCAGTCCTAAAACTGTAAATTCAGTACAAACCTAAAATCTGTAATCAAATAAAGTTATTATTTTGTAATAACTTATGCCAGTTTTTATCCTAATTAAATGCTATTTAAAGGTGCTGTATTGAGTTTTGAAATAATTATATGTCAGTTACAAAAACACTTGGTTATTAGACAAGTAATAAACAATTCAATTCAATTTTATTTGTATAGCGCTTTTAACAATTGGCATTGTCCCAAAGCAGCTTTACACAATCAGATGTTTTCAAGAAAATAAATATGATTTAAATATAGATTTTAATGTCTGATGGTGTTGACAAAAATCCTGTCATGGTTGTTATTTGTACAAAAATTTTACATCTGCGAGGTTATTCCAAAACAGGGTTTGATGACCCACACCTCACTGATCATCAATATACAGTACAATATATTAAAGTTTTTAGAAATAATGGATTTTTTTTATTTTGTCCCAGTTCTTCAGAATGACTGACTTATGAAATATACTGTATATACTTTCATATATGCCTTTTAAATGCCTTTTTTTTTAAAGTATTTTTGCAGAAAGATGTTAAATGGTTTAATGAAAAAAGTTACAAACATCAGAAGGTTTTGCTGTGTTGGTGTAAAAGATTTAATGATGTAATGATTCATGCATTTAAAACTTTAGTCTTGAAGTAGGTGGGTCGTCTCTTTGTGATGTAAAACAGTTTAGGACAGGAAACTCATCGACATTGTGGTGCTAACGGTAACTCTGCTTATCACACCACCCTGTCTGTGATTACCTTTCTACAACAGATGGGTGGTTTTTCAGTTCCTTAAAATTTTTTCTCATGACTAGACGGGGTCACAAAGATGAAAGCTGGGTATTTGAATTCACTTACTCATTGTCTATAACTCTTTATCATGTACTAGCATCAGTACACATCGTTGACAGGTAAGGAATTTTTAGAAAAAGTTAAAAAGTTAAATCGTAAAATAATCTGATGCTCTTTAGTGTAATCAGTGATATTATTATTTCAAGTTGAAGCCCACGTACATGTTTTTGTTAGGCAGAACTCTTTGTCTAACTTTGAACATTTGAGTATCTTATGCCTTGTTTAACCTGAGTTGTACCTCGTTCTTCATCAGCCAAATACACTCCCTGTTCGATAATCGGATCAGTTTCATCAAACCCTGTCCAGTGGTCGATTTAAGACGAGCTCACAGTTTGACTGGTTGGACAGATAAAACAGACAGACAGACATTTTTCTGAGACTGGTTTCTGGTCTTTCGATGTATGAAATGTAAAGTTATCATTGAAAGAGCAAGCTCTGACCAATGTACAAACAAAACCTCGCTTTTATTTATATAAATGGGTGGTTTTTAGTTCCTTACATTTTTACTCATGAGTAGACGGGGGTCACCGAGCTTTCGATGGCAACAGAATTCAAAATTATCAAAAAAATTTTCCTATTTAAAAATTGTTTTTTCATACTGTTTTTTTGACAGGAACATGAAAGGTGAAACATGAAAGATGAAACATGACATGCAAACCTGAGGGGATTTTTTTTGGTGGTAAAGTGAATTAATGCAGAAATGAGGGGAATTTCTAAAGACACATTTCCGTTAAAAGGTCACCCTGGAATCTACATTACTTAATTAATCCTTAGTTTTCCAGAAAGAAAGTGGATTTTTTTTTAAACATTCCATGCTACGACACAGGATCATCTTTCTTGTTCTCTTGCTGTGAAAAACAGACTTGTTTGTTGCCGACTTCAAGCGCAAAATGTCGTAAAGATCGTCTATGACGCTAAAACTTTTTTTTTCTTTATTACGCTTTTTTTTGGTACATATAATAATTATTATTATATTAATATAACACAACAATGTTTGTCTTTATATTCCTGCTGTTAATTGTGACATATTTGTATAGTCTTGCCTCACAAATCGTAGCTTGTTTGCTGCCGGTTTCAAGCGCGATATGTCGTAAAACCCCATTGCACCATCCCAACCCGGAAGTGAGGAGTTGAACCTGGGGCAGTTGAATGTACCAGACGGTGATCATGAAGCCTGGGGGATTTTCATAAGAGTTGAACGAGATCCAGGTCACTACTGAGGCTTTAGGACACGACTTGCAACCATAAAACAAACGTTACGAGTATTAGCCAGAGTAACACTGTGAGGAGTGAGTGAGTGAGTGGGATTCATGTTGTACTGTTTGTTTTGCAGGTCGATCAGAGGTTTGAAATGATCTGTTTCTGCTATGGCGAGAGGTCTGTTTGCACGGGCCTGGATCACCAAGTCCTACTTCTTTCATGTGAGTATCTTCTTTCCTTTGATCTCTTTTCAGTGATTTTAAACAGAACTGCATGTATAAGGATTTTAATGTTGTTTTTAATGCATTCATAAGGATTTGAGTGTTGTTTTTAATGAATGCATAAGAATTTAAGTGTTGTTTTTAATGCATTTATAAGGATTTGAGTGTTGTTTTTAATGAATGCATAAGAATTTAAGTGTTGTTTTAATGCATGCATAAGAATTTGAGT
>JAOTRS010000022.1:1397720-1409690 GCA_028565755.1 Dinotopterus cunningtoni
ATGCATAAGGATTTAAGTGTTGTTTTTTAATGCATGCATAAGGATTTAAGTGTTGTTTTCAATACATGCATAAGGATTTAAATGTTGTTTTTAATGCATGCATAAGCATGTCAGTGTTGCTTTTTATCATTCTTGCATCCAGTTTAACTCGTGTACAAATCTGGAAAAGATAGCAGTTCAAATGCATGCCGTTCCAGATTTGCAAAACTATATATTACTTTTAAGGTTAGATTTTAAGGTTGTCAAATAAAACTAGACTCTAAATGACACAACATATGTAGTTAAGTTATATAATTACATCTACTACTAATGATTATAGTGACATGTTAATTATATCAACATATAATAATATGATAATAATAAGAACAACAATACTAATGCTGATTATTACTATACATTTTATTTTGAGTCTAAAATTTAAAGGGGGTTTTAAAAAAATAAATTAAATCACTGCACAGTTATTATCTGCAAAAGTATATTTTAATCCACTTTAACTCCAGCTCTGGAGGAATCATACTGTAAATATTCTGAAACCGTTTTTTTGAAATGTACAGACATTACGGTCTTATATAAATTAGGAATGGAATTCACCAGTCATCTCCTCATCCAATATTTCGATGATGCCTCTGTGTGGAAAGTTTTTTTATAGTAGGTAAATGTAGCCCGTTCCTTATAACATTAAAACCCAAGCGCAGCATTTAAACAATACAAACAAACTTCAAATTTAAGAGTTTAACATTTAATTTCAAATTAAATTAAACACAATGCTACATTTACTGAGCAGTGCGTATCTCTTTGTTATTTGCCAGAATTATTATTTCTAAACGAGCTTTATATAGAGCAAATAATTCCCTCCTACCACCGGGGATACCAGTGTGGGAATAGTTTAGAGAGCACCACCTGTAAGATTAAAAAGAAAAAGCAATTGTTTAACGCCTCAAAAGTCTCAAAACTCAACTTGGCAGTGAGCGCGCGGGTTGAGTGGCTGCAGCTGATTAGCGCCCGCGGTGTTGTGAGACTGGCGTAAGTGTGTGTAATGAGTGGGTTTGAAACTAATTCGCTCACAGAGTTTGGAGAAAAAGGCAGATCGGAGGTGTTTAAAACGCACAACTCTCGCGCCACTCGGAAGCTTCTGCGCTCTTTGGGCGTGGCCTATAGTATGAAGGCGGAATTTTATGTTAGATCAGAATTCTGATAGTTTTTTTTTATGTTTTAAGCCCAAAAAAACTTTAAAACATGAGTATGTGTAGCTTTACACCTTGCAGGTTGCAAAGTCCTAAACCGGGGAGTGTAAACCTCCCGTATATGTTAGCAACATTAACAAGTGGAAAATATGAAGCAGCAAAGCACGTTCAGACGCCGGACGTTTCTCGGCTGATCAGATCCATTTCTGGAAAAGTGAAGTTAAAATCCATCACAATACCTAATCACACCAATCCTGATTGGATCAGCTGTACCAGGAATATTAAACTGTGGCAGCATTTTATTCTCTGTTAACTCAAGAAAAAATATTCTGGGTTATTTTTCCGTGTATTTAAGTGTCGGGTGAACGCAAATCTGAATGCCTGTGGCTGCAGCAGGAAACCAAACCGCCAAAATGTCTACGCTCAGAAAGAGGGGAAAAAAGCAACGTGTAGCCAAAATAACTCGTCTCGTAAAATCACTCCCCCGGTAATGATAGTCTAGTGCATTTCTGTGACGCACAGATGTCGCGTGTTGGACGTCCGTCTGGGGTTTTCCGAGGTAAATGGACACGGGGACGATCATAAGCACCGGCCAATCAGATTCCAAAGGCGAACATATAAAAGAGTTATTTATTTTAAAGTTTTAATTGTTGTAATTGAAAAATAAATAGAATTAGGCCGGAATCAGATTATGATTTTGTGTATAATCTACAAATATATGTTTTTTTTATTAATAATAATAATAATAATAATAATAATAATAATAATAATGATGACATTGTTGCTGTTATAAAAAAAATCATAAGTTAACAAACATCTTTTGAAGTAGAAAATGTCAGCATTTAATAGATAATAAATTGCAGTCGGTGGTAAGCAGACGTGGTGTAAAAGGAATAAAAAACCCTGCATCATGCTGTTATAGAACAATAATCAACTTCAGGGTTTCAGTGTGGCAGCATTAACTCCACTTCATCACACCACTCAGTCGTTGGTTCTTTTCCTCTAACAGCACGACATGGCAGTGTTTTCTACGTGGAAGTAACCGGTTTAGCAGTTTAACAAGCAAAACGTTAAACATTTCACTTTATGATCATCTGTATCACAGAAATCTTAATGTGGTGGGTAGACAGAGGCTGGCTGGGTAGTTAAGACGGGGAGCCTTGGTGGGTTGGGTGGGTTAGTTTGAACATTTATAGGTGCGTTAACTTGGAAAGTAACATTAGAACGTAAATAAATAAATAAATAAATAAAACAAGACAGACATTAATAAATGAGTGAATGAATGAATCAGTAAATGATGGTTTTAAAATTTAATGATTCATTCATATCACGATCCTCCTGGTTATTTTACTCAATACTGGTTTCCACCCTCACCAGTGGACACGTCTAGACTCTTATATAAACCAAATAAAGACAAAAAAAGTCTTATATAAACCAAATAAAGAGGAAACAAAAGCTGTGTGTGTGTGTGTGTGTGTGTGCTGTCTCCCGCGCAGGTTGGTCTGTCGCACGTGCGGGTGAAGTACCTGTTCCTCACCTGGCTGGCGGTGTTTGTGGGGAGCTGGGTGGTGTACGTGCAGTACTCGTCCTACACAGAGCTTTGCAGAGCGCACGAGTGCTACACCACTATCGTGAGTCTGCGCTTCTGTTTAACACCACACTCTCACGCACTCACACACACACACTCACACACTCGCACAGCAAACAATGCTGCTCTACTGAAATAGTTAGCACTAGTAACATTTTATTTTACTCAGTCATTAAAAATAAGCAGCTGATTGGCCAGAAGGCGATGAAACATGACAGGAGCTCCGCTAACATTTCCGTGACATTTATGGAAGGAGTCTCCAGTGTCAGGGCGGGACGAGGAAGCTGTAGAGCTGCTGTAACCTCACGGAGAACTCGGCGTGTTTCATCATTAAAGAATGACGTGTGATGTCTTTTAATGAACAGACGATTGAAATCCATGGCGATGTGTTGTTGCTAACCTGCGTCGCTCTTCCCTCAGTGTGATAAGTACCGCGCGGGAGTGATCGAGGGCGCGGCCTGCAGCAGGCTGTGTGAGAAAGCCTCGCTGTACTTCAGGAGGTGTCTCTCCAGCAAACCCAACACTCAGGTGAGCGCTCGGGAACCTCGCTCTGACTCGGTGAGGAACATGTGTAGTACTATAGGGTGCAAAAGTTTGTGCCCCTTCTCTTTTTGGCATCTGTGTAGAAATGGGTCATGTTTCTGTGTGTGTGTGTGTGTGTGTGTTAGAATCTCCGATGCCTTTTTCAATCAGATCTGCATGAATATTACACAAATCGAGTCATACTTGGTAGTGGCCTGCTCAAAAGTTTGTATCCCCATCGGTAAATATATAATATAATGTAATTTGATTTGAGAGGTTTACTATAATCTTAAAAGTGTACGTTTATTATACATTCAGATATATTATGTCACTTTGATTTTTTTTTTTTACTGATAAATAAGTAATCGGCTGTAAATAGTTTTGAATGAAATTAGATAAAATGTGTTTTTTTGCTGGGTGTTAGTAAGAAGGGTGTACAAACTTTTGCACCCACCTCTTAAAAACAAGCCGCTCTAATCGCAAGTCGTTTTTATTTTATTTATTTTTTTTGTCCTACAAAACCAGAACGTTTTTTAAAATGTTTCATGTATTAAATGTAAATAAGAGAGGTGATATTTAAGATAAGAGAAATGACGCAAAGTGACCTGAAGTTCCTCTCCACGCGTCAGGTATACACGGCGAGCTGGGGCGACGTGGACGCGGTGATCAAGTGCCACCCGGGCGACGTGCTGCACTACGAGCTGGGAGAAGAGGTGGAGCCGAGGAAGGAGGCGGCGCTTTTCGACAAACCCACCAGAGGAACGTCCGTGGAGAAGTTCAGAGAGATGGTGCACGGTCACGTCAAGGTACGGCTGCCAACAGGACCGCCGCGCCAATGTCGGGTCGAGGGTATTTTATTATACGGAAAGTCGTTTAGCAGGAGGGGCCAGACACGATGTCAGAGCGGTGAGAACGAGGGAGAGAAGAGGGCAAAGGTAAAGTGTTGTAGGACGGAGAGTCACTGATCAGGGGAGGAAGGAAGCATTGACGACTCGACTGGATAGTCAGCTTTAAAGGACCGGGGAGGTGAGGGAGAGTGAGATCTATAGGTGGTGCTCATGCAGCTTACTGAGCTTCAGCCAGAGGCACAGGGCGGTATTTTATATCCACTATATCCAAATATATATATTTTTTAAATCTACGTTTGCGTTTGAGGTCATAAAAATGTTGCAGTTCCTGTGTGATCCTGCAGGTGGTGTGGTGCTCTAAACTCTTCACAGATCAGCAGGCAGCGCATTATTCGCTAACTTTGTTTGGAGTTCAAATTCAAATTTTATTTGTCACGTGTAATTATTTAAAGTGTAAGTGTGCAAAGATATTAGTTTTAGAGCTGTAACGAACTCATCCTGAACTTTTATAAAATCGCTATACGCACAGAATCTCGATACAAATTGAATCGGCACACAAGTATCGCGGTAATATCGCGTTGGTTGGTCCCCAAGTTGCGTGATGATGAGGGAGATCTAAAGTTAGGTGAAAGTGGTGAAGCACGGTGGTGGGTGCGTAACGATCACTCGTCCATTTTGTTGTTCTGATATCTAGGCTAAGGTTGGCGAGCAGGCGGATCTCACCAGCTTGGTCTCGCTGGTTCTGTCGTTCGCGGACGCTAATAACGACGGGCGCGTTTCCCTCCCGGAGGCCCGGTCAGCGTGGGCTCTCCTGCAGCTGGACGAGGTTCTACTCAGCGTGGTTCTGCAGGGACGCAGTCACACTCCCAAGCTGCTGGGTTTCTGCGGCGACCTGTACGTGGTGGAGCGAGTCGCGTACACGCCGCTGTACGGCCTCAACCTGTCTCCGGCACTCGAGCCCTGGATCACGGCGGTGCTCGGGCGCGGCCTGGATCACCTTTTTTCCACGTCGTGGCCGCGCAAGGCTAAGATCTCCATCGGGCTGCTGGAGCTGGTGGAGGACGTTTTCCACGGGATGTTCGGCTCCTTCCTGCTGTGCGACATGAAGCCGGGAAGCTTCGGATACACCGAGCGCTACGAGCTGCGTCTTTTAGACGGGCGACACGTCGTGCCCGAGGAGGCCTTCAGACGCGGCATGCGAGCTCGTCCGTGTCAGGAAGACTCCGACTGCGTGTACAGCGGCGACTGCGGGGCGGCTTGTCACAGGGACGAGCGACGCTGTGGCGCCGAGCCGAGCCGGACCAACCTGGCGCGGGCCTGCAGCGCGCTGGAGGACTTTCTGCTGCAGGGGGCGCCGGCGAGCCTGCGGGACGAGCTGGAGCGACAGCTGAACGTCTGCAAGGAGCTCGCGGGATCTGGAGAACAGATGCAAATAGAGCACTCGCTCATCCTCAACAACCTGAAGATGCTGCTGTGGAAACGGATCTCACATACCAACGACTCGTAACACCATGTTTTACATCCCACATGCTGACGTAATGATTTCATGTCACTCTTTGAACTCTCCTTCTTTGAACTACACAAAAGGTGCCGTTTGTAACATTGTAATATTTTCTTAAATTTACATTTCTAACAACGATACGACTTTAATTCATTACGCAAGCCACATTGCTTATGTTTTTTGCATTTCATTTAACTTTTCATATTCACTACTATTCCGGCCAGGAGATTAACCCCGCCCCCTTATTTAAAACGGTTCTTCTCAGCTCCACCCACTCTGACTCCTCAAATGAAGACGCATCACTGCATCCAAGACAGTTTTTTTTTTTTTTTTTAAATTTTAAAGTTTATAAGGTACAAATGTTTTCTCTGCAGCAGTCCAGCGATTCTAATCCGACATTTGCTGTAAATATCGGCACCCATCTACCAGACAGCGGGAGAGTTTAAACAGTGACGGTACCTTGTCTTAACATTTTTCCTTCCATTACTTATGAGAAGTAAAACACATGCTGGAGGACACACTAAGGACAAAGTAGACGTGTGTGTTTACAAGACGGCGTACAGAAGAGAAAGAGGTTATCGGAAAGACGCCGCACGACAGCACACCCGCATTAAATTATAATGAATAATAATAACAATGTAATGAAATTTTAATCACTGTATCGCTCTACTTTTCTAATGGTGTCCCAGGATTGTAACAGCGCCCTCTTGTGAGCATCCTCCACACACTCGCTCAAGTTATTTCAATACACAAGTGTTACAGAGCGGAGATTAGCATCACCCCCAGCAAAAAACTGTGATCATCTCTTTAAAGGCACAATTTTCTTTGTTTTTTTGAACACACTCAGTGTGGAGATCCTGGTTCCAGTACCACACACTACGTTAGACTCGATGTCTGATGTTGTACCCGAGAGGAGAAATACAGCTCTGATCTTTTGTGTTTTTCAGCCCCGTGTTCCTCCTCTCATCCTGCTGGAGTGAAGATACACACACACACACACACACTTGGTCCGATCTCATTCAGGTTTTAGAACCGGACTTGATTAGACACACTTTGTTTTTCTCCTGTCCTGTGCCATGACTTGACACGGATCTGTTGCTGAACATCACACCACTGCTGGCTATGAATGAAAAACTAAACAAGAGTTCTATTTTAAAAAGAAAATATAACTGCATGACTTTGCACATTAAAGTATTTTTTTGGTCGCATCTGGTGTTTTGAATGAATGTTTAACTGTCTCTGATCTCTTTTAAAAAATTGGATTTTAAGTAAATAAGTCAATTCTTTTACATTTTTAAATTCACTGTGGCGCCCCCTGAAAGGGAACAGCCGAAAGACAAAGAAGTCAATCCTTTTAAATATTTCTAGAAATTGCTGATTTAGTCTCATTTAAGATCTCTCTAGGAGAAATGAAAATACAAATGTTTTGAAAAATAACTTCCAGCACAAATATTAATTCTAAAAAAAAATTCTTCACAGTATAAATATAATGTATAATAAATGAAAATACTAATTTTGTTTAAAAAACGTTAAAAATCAACATTAATAAGAATTTAAAAAGTTGTGAAAAAAGTTTAACGCATCAAAACTTTCTAACCATAAAATAAAATCCCCCTTTGCGCACTGACTTAAATAAATAAAGGGAATGCTTTGTCCTGGTTTGACTTGAACATTATACACGACAGGTATATACATCTTTTAGCAGTTTTTTTATTCCGGAAGCTTCCACCGCGTTATCAAAGTGAACCCCTTACTTAGACATAAAACCCCGGACGTAAACTTGATGTGTGAAAATCTAAACAGGACACAGTGAGACTTTTCCCAAATCCTTTATTTGGAGAAAGGTGCACATGATTTCTTTGGAGCAGCGTGAGAAGGTCAGCGCGTTTAATCTTCGTCCTCTGCGGCGGCCGCCTGAGCGCGGAGGAAGCTGGCCTTCTTCTGAGCGACGCGGTCCTTCCTCTGGTTCAGAGTCAGTTTCGCACGGTTCCACCTGAGACACAGAACATTCCAGTATCATCTCACTGTCCATCACTATTGACTCGTCCTCGTTACTTTAAACGGCCTAAGAAGCTCCACAACTCACCTCTTCTTCTTCACTTCCTTCTTGGGCTTCTTCTCATGCACCGGATTTTCACGAATAGCAGCGTGAGCCTTCTTGTACATCTCCTCCACCTGCAACAAACACACACACCGTTACTGGAACACAACACACTCTTCTGCATGCATCTTAAAGTCTGTACTTAACAAGAACAATATAATGTTTGAGGATGTGTTTTGTTTTATTAGGTCTTTATTCTAAATAAAACATGTTCAATGTTAATTAACTGTTAAACAATTTGTTATGTAGGAAAGATTTAACATTAGTATTTGGACACAAAAAAAAAGTAACGGTTATATTTTAACGTCGTTCAGATTTAGCTGTAAAATACATCAGCAATTTTAATCAAACAAAAAGTAAGGGAAAAAAAAAACATTTCCCTCCACATTTTCTTAATTTATTTTTTCCTCATGGAACGCCAGAACATTTACACACATGATCGCTCAGCCCCAACACAGAGCAAAGTTACGGATTTGTTTAATGTTACGTTAACACAAGTGCTTAATAAAACACTTAATAAACATCAGCTATAAAAAGTAAATATTAAACATTATACAGTGGAGAATGTACATGTTTACAATTCTAATAATAAATATAAAAACTATATCTCAGGAAAATATGTTGCAGTATCATTTATTACAATAGTGACTGTATAGTCGTATCGCCCGGCCCTAAATAACAGCCTTCAGCTCAAAGAAATGGAAAAGTATAATTATTTTAAGACTGACTGCTCAAATATCTGCTTAAAGCAATCTGCATAACGTGAAAATCCCACAAAATACATAAACGTGCCAAAATAAAATAAGTAAATAAATTAACGCAAATTTTCCAGAACATTTCTGAAAGACTGTCCTCAGTCACGTGACTAGGGCTCGTTATAATATTTCATATTAGACCATGTTTACTTTCACATGTTGTCCCAGATCAGATATATACATCTGATACGTGGTCATGTGACTTAAATGAAAACGGGCAAACTTGTGACTTTTTGCCTCACTGACGGTGTCAGTCAGCACGGAGATTCCGTAGCAGCGTTAGCAACAGCCGATAAAACGCCTAAATAAAGCGGGGCAAAAAGTCTCTAAAGAACTCTTAAAGAAGAAACAACTTAAACAAACTTTAACAGTTTTAAGAAACAATATTTCGATTTTAAAAATAACACTGGCCTTAAAAACATACTTGAATAAATACAAACAAGTGACATCGTTCTTAGGAATGTGTGTGTGTGTGTGAATGGCTTCTTTCAGTCCTGTCTTGAAATCGCTGCATTACAGAACGAAGGATCAACTCCATCTGCTCAGTGCAGTGAGGATCATCATCAAGAAGCCGTGTGTGTGCGTGTTTAAACTCTTCTTACCGATTCAGGTGTGACGCCGTTCTTGATGAAGCGGGAGAACTGTTTCTTGTACGCCTCCTCGTCCTCCTCCAACAGGCTGCTCATGTACTCGGAAATGTTCAGGCCCAGGATGTGCCTCCTGTGAACCTCAGCGTTGAACTCTTTGCTCTCCGTGTCGTAGCCCGGGAACCGCTTAGTGCTGAAAACCAGAGAGGGGCGGAGTGAGCGACACAGACAAACACTTTCCATCTCCGGTCGTGTGAAAAACACTGGTATGTAACACTTAGGCTAGCCTTTCTGCTTTCGCTCACCACGTCATGTTTTGCTCTCCAGGTCAAACTTCAATTCGATCAATTTTTTAGCATGCATTTGTTGGTCACATGACTATATTTAACTCTCAGTTGCAAGTCCAAGTTATGGTTTTGTTTGCACATTTGGTTCACTTAGTGAGACTTTCATTCACACATCAAGTTAATTTTGACTTTCTAGTTTGGGCTACACTGGCCAAGTAAGCTTTCGCACTTTAACCCTAGGCCAACTCGGGGTCAGTTCTTGGCTGTACCTTCACTCACATGGTCGGCGTTTGTGCATTAAGTAGACTCTTACTTAAGTAAGCTTTGACCTCTTGGTCAGCTTTTACCAAATATATGTCAGCTTTTGCCTCAATAGGTAGCTTTCGCTCTTGAGACCAGCTTTCACCAAATGAGACTGCTTTTGCCCAGTGCCTCAGCTTTCACCCTCTAGGCCAGCTTTTGCCCAACAGGCCAGCTTTCGCTCTCCAAGTCATCTTTCATCTCTGCCCCAGTGTGATGTAATTTTACCGTGACCTACTAACTATTTGGAAAAACCCATAACCTTAAGATGTTACGACCCTCATGTCCTGACCTGTGTGGGATGGACAGTCCTCCATCCACTGCTCCTTTCAGCGCTCCAAATACTTTATTCCCGGTGGTGGTTCTGGTCAGACCGGCATCCAGGTAGCAGGTAAACGCTCCTGGCTGGCCATCGATGCTCTCCACGTTAAACTCCTCACCAGTCACCTCCACCTGGCCGTCATAAACCTTATCCAGACCAAACTTATTCAGTAGCTACAGAAGAACAAAAACAGTGGTTGGTTAGGGGCTGCTTTTAAACGCTTTTAAAAAATAAGCAAGATACTTGTTCTTCTAACAATAAGAAGATGCTGTGATCTCAATTAAAGTATCATTAATGATAATTAAAACAAGCAGGAACAAGAGAAAAGGAGAATTCTATATAAAAGCAATAGAACACTTCAGGACGTGCTGTGGAGCGGTAACTGGACATCAACATCATAAAGAATCAGTTATTATCTTCTTTTAACACCGTGATTCGGAGTGCTTTATTCCTTCCTTAGTGAACAGGAACAGCTCTTACCCGACGTGCCAGCAGCAGCCCTGTGCAGTAGGCAGCGGCGTAGTTGGTCAACCCCACAGTAACGCCATATCTCGGCAACTCGTGAGAGTAAGCAGCGCAGACGATCGCGTCGCCTTCAATTTTGGCGTATGCGATCTGCGAAGACAATACACACGGTATTAACGAATGACGTAATATCAACATTATTTGACACTAAATGCTCCAAATGCTTAAACTGTGTAAAATGCGTGTTAACTAACATCACCTGGCAAACAATATCCCTGTTAGAGAATCTAACGATCATCCGGTACTTAGGTGTGTTGTACTTGTTCTTATCCTGGATGACGAGGCGTTTCCGGGCAAAATAGTCCGTCTTCCCCTCTGTGTAAAAAAAAAAAAATAATAATAATAATTTGTTAAATGTTATTACACATCATTCTGTAACTACTGTTAATTAATATACATAGAAAACATTTTTTTTAAATATATCATTTAAATTCATTAAGAAACAGCTTTACCTCTCCTCCTTCGGTACTTCACCTGGTACCTCTTGAAATACGCCTTGTTCTTCACCACCTTAACAAACCCCTAAAAACAAGAAAATATCAATTAATAAACAAGTTCTTCCAAGTTCGCATCTTCTGTAACGCGCATGCGCCAGCTGACGTCACTGACAACCCGGAAACGAGCCTAGTTTGGTTTAAAGCGAATACGCACGTGCGCAAACTACCAACTTTTATTTAATTCACTTTTGGAAACGTGAGGGGAACAAACTAACATGTAAAGGGTGTTAAGTAAACATTGATGTATCATCAACCATGCTGTTAAAACACTGAATTCGAACAGCAACACAAGCGAGTGACATTAAAATTAAATCCGACATCATCCGACTGAAATTAAACTCTCATCCGCGCTCAAACTTTACCCTAACGCACACAGGGTGTCAGGAAGGCTTTTGGAGAAAATATTTTGTGCGTTCGCTTTGTTTACTGACCATTTTTAATCGTTATTTTCTCCTTAAATCAGGAGATGAAGTCTTCAGACTCCGATACTGCTCCCGCTGCACTGAGGAAAAGGAAGAGGCGGGACAGCGTGCAACCGGAAGTAGGTTGAAAAAAATATCAGAGCAAAAACAATGAACAGCGACATCCTGCGTGTGGAGGGGAAACTACAACAATGTTTATATGAACAAGAAAAGATGAATAAACGTATACAGCCGGGGCCAAAAGTTTTGAGAATGACACAAATATAAATTTTTACAAAGTCTGCTGTTTTTGGATCTTTTCGTTAGATGTTACTCTGGTATACTGAAGTGTATTTACAAGTATTTCATAATTGTCAAAGACTTTTATTGACAATTGCATTAAGTTCATCTAAAGAGTCAATATTTGCAGTGTTGGTTGGACTGGTTACTGGGGACAGTTCCACTTTACCATGAGGACGGTCCTGTCCTCGGCTGATGCAGACAGCTGTTCTCTGAGGACTCGTGACTGCAGTCGCTCGATAGTTCAGGACT
>JAOTRS010000022.1:1530896-1544548 GCA_028565755.1 Dinotopterus cunningtoni
AAAAACAAAACATATTTTCATACGTTCATCTTTAAAGATTGAAGGGTCGCTGTTCAAATAGGTTGACCATTTTTCATCCATAATAGGCTGGTGATTTGTTCTGTTATGGAAAGTCTTTCTCCTCAGGCTCGAGCTGCAATTTTGGCATATGAAATCATTTGCTATTGTGTCTGGTCTGCTCTCAGATAAAGTCCCCTCTTTGTCCCAGGGTGGACGATTACGGTAGTTGCTGTTATGGAGAGCGTAAGACATCGAGAGACCCTCCTTGTCTTCAGAGAAATCCCATGTTTGACTGGAGTGTTCCTCAGCTTCTTTTACCCCCTGCATCGGTTTAAACTTTTTACCCAACTTCCTGTATAGAACTGCAAGTATTGCAAGTGTAATTGCAACACCACCTGAAACACAATGGAGAAGTTCAGAGAAGTTCATGTTTATACTGTATTTCTTCATTTAAAAAAAAAAAAAACCATTTGGTTTGAATTCAGAAGGTTAAAACTCAATGGTTCTACAATGGTTGTCTGATAGACCTGAGATGAGATTGTTGTATTGATTAATACTGAAGTGTTTTTGTAATTATAATGTATTAGAAGTAGTAGTACCAATCCAGTGCTTTCAGACCGGACGGTTGTGAAATCCAGTTTCTAATTTGTGTCTACTACATTACATTTTGGTGTTTTACTAATGATTAAGAGCTATGTTCCGTAGACACTCACCCAGGCAAGAACAGACAACAGCGATAACAACATCTCTGATGTAGCGCTGAGATGTGATGGAACTCTTAGCACTAACGTCTGCTGTAATGTTTCTTGTAGCTGGCATACAGTTAACCGCGTTTAGCTCCAGCACTGTCAGAACTGTGGGGTTGTCTGAACTGGTGCACGCCATCCTATTCCCATTGTACAGCACTTTTCCTGGAGACAGAACATAGCTGTTGAGGAAATGCGCTAGCTCTCCCAGGTCACAGTTACAGTTCCAGCGGTTAAAGTCCAGGTTTAGCATCGAGAGCCGTGAGAGATAGGAGAAAGCATCAGGCGCATTCTGCAGCCTGTTTCGAGAGAGATCCAGACTACTCAGACGTGGCAGGTTGCGGAAACTGTCTCTGCCCACGTAGGTGATGAGGTTGTCTGACAAATCCAAAGTCTCCAAGTTTCTCAGATCAGAAGAAGCGAAAGTACTCGAGTTGAGGCTGGTGAGAAGGTTCCCCTCCAGCAGCAGAGTTTTCAGAGAATTGGTATTCAGAAACCAGGATCCATTAATCTCCTTTAAAGCATTATGGCCCAGATGAAGGGTCTCTAGTTTATGAAGCCAGGAGAATGTCAGTCTTGACAGTGAGGGGCTTGAGATAAGGTTGTGGTCCAGAGATAGCGTTCTAAGAACAGTCAGGTTCCGAAAAGCATTCCATGTGATAGTAGAGATGATGTTGTTGCTGAGCACCAAAACACTCATGTTGGATAAATCAGAGAACACAATGTGATCTATGGTGTCTATGAGTCCATCAGTGAGCATCAGGGCTTTGGCTGAGTCTGGAGCCTCTGGAGAAAACACAAGAGGTCCATGACAGAAAATGATGAACTAAAAATATGTTAGTTTTTGCCTTAGATCGGATCTGTTTATCTTGACATTCATAACCTCAACTGATCCATATTTGTCTTTAACAAGAATCCACTAGTTCCCTGAAACATCTACCTCAATTTCTTTATAGTTTTGCTTTATTTTAGTTCCGCAAATATCAGATCAATCATTCATTTCCTCACCAATCTATTGAGTATAGTCACTGCCCTACCTAAATGCCATGAGATATTATTTATTTAGCTCATTTACTTCACCAATCTTTAAAAAAACATTATAATTTAATGGGTAAGATCAGGATCAAACTGGCACCTAGGTATCATGATAATATCGTATCTAGAGGTCTCTGTGTTTGGATTTAACAATGATTCATTCATTATAACAAAACGACCATGTGAAAAAAAAACTGAAGAAAAAATTACAATTAAATGTAAAGAAACGTATTGCGGTGAGCTAGTTTTATGTTTGGTAGCTAGCTCCTCCTAGCCAGTTTTGTTTTTTCATTGCTAATGAACATTGATATCGACTTTGTGAACAAACATAACCAAATTTTAGGTTTGTCTAAAATTGTGGGTTTCAGTTAATTAACATTTTACTATTTTTCCAAATAATCAAATTTATTGTTGCTATTTCTAATTTCTAATTCTAATAATTTTACCTTTATTTAATTACAACCTTGACGCAGTACCAGTACTTTCCCATGAGAACCATTTCTTTGTAATTTTTTACCTGGGATCAACTCATGTTCTCTGATATGTGATACAAATCTGATCTATAACCACATAGCTAAGTGACTTGTAAATCAAACGTAGACTCTCGATTTCATTTTTAGGCGTTGCAATTTTCGATTGTTTACAATTCTAAAGTTTACTGTCTGATTTGTCTCAAAGCAGCTGTATTTCATACTTTCAGGTTTTAAAGTATTGAAAACTACTAAAAGAATCCACCATACATTAGAATGATTTTAAAAAAATGTCACGTCTTGAACAAAGCGATAATCTTTTTTTGTGAATAATCTAACGCGACAAACTCCAGTCCAGTAGGTGGCAGTACAGTGGTTTCACCAACCATCCATGAATTGAAAAGTAGATTAAGAAGTGATAAAATTTTTTAAATTCCATTTTAGACACTTTCACTTATCAAGAGTTCAACAGGCAGGAATTGATTCTGAATCAAAAACTGATCGATTGAATCAAATTAACTGAATCACCTAGCAAAAGATTGATTAAATTGAAAAAAATCAAATCAATGTGTGTGTCCAAACTTAAGGAAGCATCAATGTCAAATATAGTCACATAGCAATTATTTTCTTTCTAAAAAAATAAATAATAATATATATAAATGAAGTACAGAAGCTTCATCACCCATGATCATGGAGAGTTTGCTGCAGATGATGGCATCGGTAGAGCACACAGCGCAGGAATCTGGGCAGAGCAACAAAAGCTGAACTTGTGTTACTGACACCATCAGCAGCAGGAGGACACCTGAGGAGCGTCAACATTATCATCAGTTGGCATGGACTTATTACAGTTTAACATAGATAATCTTTTACATGCGTTTAAATTACGTTCAGATGTCACGAGTGCCTACAGTACAGTGCGTTAATCATACTCACTTCTCATGGCTTTTCAGTGACTTGGTCACATGATGTTCCTTTCATGACTCATTGTGGGACTCCTGATAAAAATCAACCAGAAAACTGAACACATTTATTTATCTTCGTAACCAGTTTAAACCGGTGTTGTGTGTTTGCAGCGTCTTCCTCCTGTTTCTGTGCTCCTGTTACGAAGCAAGCAGTGATAAAACATGCATGATGCTCCATCTGTTCTCCTCAGTAACAAATACAAGGGTGTGGTTCGAGGTCATGGGCAGTCCGCTGATTAATACTTGTGGCTTAGAAGTATGGGATCTGGTTTCTTTACATAGAAACTAACCTGTTTATATTTTGTTCTATATGTACAAGTTGATTTTTACTAGTGTATTTGCATTTTGTTTATTTATTTTGCCTGATTTTTAATAGACACTGTTTTTTTTTTAAATACAAGAGGCGTTCAAGTCAGTGCAGATCTTTTGATTGTGCTGAGAGTATAAACTCCCTTTATCTCTCTATATAATCTCCTGATACACTAATGCACTTATTCCAGTGTTTCACTAGTGCTTGGACACCATCAAGGTACTGTAGAAAGTTTTCAGGAAGTTCTCAGTACACTGGAGCCATGATCAGACTGCATGCTTCTCCCAGGAACCTTTAAAGTTGTTTCCAAACATGTGGAAATGCTTCGGAGCGATAACTCCCAGCCGAATTCCTGTAACGTGCAAGTGGTGTTGATGAATGATTGTGTGTACAGTTCACACACATAGATGCGTCTCTTTCTATTGCAGGTTGGCAACAAGTTATCCTTTGTTTTTCAAAGTGAACGTTGACAGGAACGACTGTTGTGGGCTCTGAGCCACCTCAGCCGAGATCGTCATTCACAGACGCACTTTTTTAAAATGTTCAAATGTTTTGACTGCGGCTAAAAGTCGTCTCATCACCGTACTGCGCTTGAAGTCTTTTGTAAATGTCTATCACTTTTACACCTTCACTCAGCCAAAATTTCATCAAAAGTCCCAGTTTGACTTGAACACCACATGTAATTTCTAGCACAAAAGTAGAACTTTTTCCTTTTCTGTTAAGTAATATCATTTCAATCATTTTCTTCTCCAACCTTTAGCATACTTTTTAGGTAAACTGTATACAGTATACTGTAGAATTGCCGTATTGTTCAATTCTACTTCCTCATGCAAATCCTAATCTCCTGTCTTTAAAGCAATCATCAATTTACTGATATATGTTCCAGTCTGCTTACCTTTAAACACATCACAAATCCACACAGTTTCCACAATCCCACAGTTTCCACTTTAGTGGATCATCCGTCCGTTCCAGTTAAACTGAAGGTGTGCAGGTGTAACAGGTAACACTCAGCTCTCAGTCTGGATAGCGGCCTGGCAGTGTACTGTTACTGCTCTTTACCCGAGTGCCACATGATCTTACAGCTGAGAGCCCGGGACGCCAGATCACTTTACCTTCAGCTTCAAAAAATAAAGAAAACCTCAACATCCATACAGTTAACTCTTTATTGATAATAAAGAGCAGTGACAACTCATATTTTATTTTTAGTGCAGAATTTATAACACATGTTTGTGGAAGGATGATTTTTCTGAACATATAAGTGAATTTACTGTATGGTTGTAGTTTTGACAACATTGTGTAGAAATCATTAAAGATTTTTTATCAACAAAAAACATTTTTTTTTAAATATTTATGGATAGTTTGAATTTTTGTAACAGCAAATGTAAATGAAATGAAATAAAACATTTTTAGAAGAACATATGCACTTCTGAAATGCTTCGTAAGCTTAAATTGCAGATAAGTACTTTTCATTTAGACTATTAAATCTATTAAATAGATTTAATACAAATTTAAATAAAATCATTTTATGAGGATAAATGAACATTTCTTCATTCTAGAAAAAAACTGAAGCTTTTTTTAAAATTATATGCTAAAATGATTTCTCAAAATTCATAAATCATCAATTGAGCTTAAATATGGTGTAACGCTGGCTAGTGAATTACAGGAACATACGCTCCCTATTAGCCGCAATTAATTACCTCAGCTTGCTATAATTAACCAAATAGCGAATCCGCTTGACCGAAAAACAAAAACACAGACAAGCGACAGGGTTTTATTATTATGTTTCATATAATCAGGATCATTTTCCCAGAAGCCCCGGAGCTGTGAATGATGTCCTCATGGGCTTGAGCAACTTTGTCAAGTGAGTACTCCGGACCGATCACGGGTCTGAGCCACCCGGCCTCCATTCCTGCGAACAGCGCCGCGGATGCCTCCGCCATCTCCTCCTTCACACACACACACGCACGCACGCGCACACACAAGGAAGAAATAAAACAAGATGGTAAAATGATATAGCGAGTGTCAGCAAGTTGAAAATGTTCAAATCACCATAATATTAAAAACTGTAAAATATTTGAAAATAAATTTATATGAGGGAGGCGTGGCTTCTGTATCTGTCTGTTTTAGGAAAGAAGGCGTGGCTTCTGTATCTCAGTTTTAGGGAAGGAGGCGTGGCTTCTGTATCTGTCAGTCGCAGTGAAGAAGGTGTGGCTTCGTTATCCGTCAGTTTTAGGAAAGGAGGTGTGAATTCTGTACCTTGGTTTTACGGAAAGGAGGCGTGGCTGTTTTAGGAAAGTACTGTAGGTGTGGCTTCTGTACCTTAGTTTTAGAAAAAGGGGGGTGGCTTCTGTATCTGTCAGTCGCAGTGAAAAAGGTGTGTCTTCTGTATCTGTCAGGTTTAGAAAAGGAGGTGTGGCTTCTGTATCTGTCAGTCTCAGGGAAGGAGGCGTGGCTTCTGCATGTGTCAGTCTCAGGGAAGGAGGTGTGCTTTCTGTATCTGTAAGTCTCAGTGAAGGAGGAAACCGAAGCTGCTCAAGGCTAAAACTGCATGTGGTTAGATTGTAAAGTCCTGCAATACCACTTTAATAACTGGTCACAGGCTAAGCTAAGCTAAAACCGCGCATGATTAAATTATTGTATATGTAGCTAAGGCTTTCAGTCGTCTTCTTGATGAAGTAGACCTTAAGCTTTTTAAATGAGACGGACAAACAGCTCCACTTTACCTTTGTGGCAGAGAACAAAGACACACCGACGATAACCGACTCCTTCAACATCATGTCTCTGGGGTTAATCTCGATGGAACCTCTGCATCCTACAACCTGATGATCATCAGAATAACAGCAGGAAGTTAGGAAGGAAGTGTTGAACACGAATGTATAAAGAGAAATCCGAGCTCTTTACCGTCACTCTGCCGTCGTGCGCCAGCAGCTTCAGGTCGCTGCTCAGGTTCACGTTCGACAGCATCTCCACGATCACGTCGACGCCGCGGCCTTCAGTCACTTCCTAAAACGCACAGGTGCTGGTGTGTACTAATCCCTCTGCTACACACATCACAGTTATAGCAGAAGTGGAACAAACCTGGACTTTCTCCATGTAGTCCTGTTCTCTGTGGTTAAAGGCCATGTGGGCTCCGTTACTGAGCGCCAGCTTCATGCCCTCAGGGGTGCCAGCCGTACCCAGAACCTTCAGCCCGAATGCTCGGGCCAGCTGACACGCTGCGACTCCGACCTCACATCACAAACACACAAACACAAATAAATGTATTACATATACATTTATTAACATTATAATTGTTTGTTTATTTATCTATATGAATCCTAATATACTGTATGTGATAGATTACATAATTATTTACATTTTATAAGTATATTTTTACATTTATAAATAACAGCCTTAATGTATATAAGAAAATTATTTTTTAAAATACGGTATAATAATAATAATAATAATAGCACTTTCTAAACAGGCTTTTAGCCTATTATTAATATTATTAAATATAGTTGCAAGCAACCCTGCGCCATCCTCAGTGTCTTTACATCACATCGGCCCAGTTTGGTGGTGATCGTATAAATTCCCTTGGAGGAGTAGATCAAAATCCATCGGGTGCGTTTTTGCGAACGACCCAAAATAACTGACTTCCTGTTGAGTTGAGCCCAGGACATGCAGTGCGAAAGTTGTTCAGCTCAATAAGCTCTAAATGTGTACCGAGTTTCGTGTGTCTACGTGCAAGTGTGTATGAGCTATGCAGAAAAATCTTGTGTGCCGCCTGGTGCCCCTGAGGGCCCCGGGCCACGCGACTCTCAGGCATCCTAATGGCAGCAGATTCCAACCTGTCTGCCAATTCTCATGAATTTTTGAGCATGTTAAGACCCCAAAAAGCCCAAAATGGTAGGAAAAAAAATTCTTAGGAAAACAAGAGGGTCCTGCGCACCCTATAAAACTTGGGCCCTAATAAATAATAATAATAATAATAATAATAATAATAATAAAAATAAAACAAAAAGCTTGTTTAGAAAGTCCTAGAACTATTCTCAGATGCTGATTTATGTGCGTTCCTCTGGGTAACACTGCCACGCGGTAACTCTGACTTCTTGTTCTTACCCCTCCACTTGCTCCATGGACCAGGACGGTCTCTCCTGCTTTAGCATGTGCCCTTTAAGAGACAAAGCATACACACTGACTTTCGAAGACAGACATAGACGCATGCAGAGGGGACAGAAATGTCCAGAGGACGCTCTTACTTGTGAAACAAAGCCCTGAACGCGGTGAAGTACGGGATTCCCACAGCAGCTCCCTGCTTGTAACTCAGAGACTCGGGCAGTTTGTGAACAGACTCCTCTGAAGCCACGGCGTATTCGGCGTATCCTCCTGTCTCGGTGCTGACAGTAAACACGCGGTCACCTACCTGGAAGGAGACGCCAGTTCAGATAAGGGTAGAGAGTACACTCAATACAACCGCATACACACTGCGGAGATCTTATCATTTGCATTCCCTGACTCTAGGAGTTGTGTATTTTTCCGCATCACATAATTGTTGTTGTTAGTCTTTCAGCTGCACCCGAGGGTTTTAAGCCGGATGTCCTTCTTGACTAAACCCTCCCAATAAAAAGAGGTGTCACCTTAAGGAAGCGAACTCCATCTCCTACAGCCTCCACCACACCACCTACATCAGATCCAGGAGTGTAGGGGAGGCTGGGTTTACGGGCGTAGGCACCGGAACGGATGTACGTCTCCACTGGGTTTACGCCACACGCGTGCACCCGAATGAGCACCTGTAACTCACACGAGGAAACTGTAAATACAGTCAGCCTGCGGTATGTTTAACAAAACCGAATGTAACCATACGATTAGTTTTACCTGTTTGGGTCCTGGAGCAGGGACCGGTAAGTCGGAGCAGAACTTCAGAACACAAGGAGCTCCAAACTCGGAGACTCGTATGGCTTTCATTACTTTTAATGTTGCCATTTTGATTGTTTCAGACCTGCCACAGGATCATATGTCAGCACTTTTATCTTTTTATATTTACAGAACTTTTTTGAGAGGTACAGTTTCTAATGTGAATCCAGAATTTTCTGTAACATGCTCAAGTACTCGTGTCCATTACAGTACCCATAAGAGCAGGACAGGCTCTCTGGAGGGTGTGCAATACAGACCAGTGGCATGAAACATGCATTTTGGCACAACAACTTGGCACAGGTTTGTGCTCTTCCTGACGCAACCCTCCCAATTTTATCCAGGCTTGGGATCGGCACTGCGTCCAGTGGCAGGGGTTTGGGGTTTGGGCATTGGGTGGGAGCACGAACCCGGGCAGTCTGGATGGCAGGCAAGAAACTTACCACCGGGTCACCAATGCACCGTGCATTTATTAATAATTTACCTTATTTCATGTTAAAATACTCCTCATAACAGGACATACCAGAACCAGAGGGTTCTTGTAAGAAAGGTGGTGAGAGATATCAAAAATAGTAAGGGGTCCCAATACTTTATCTCATTGAAATGCAATGCAATTAAGATATTAACATATAACTAAATCATATTTTGTCCCATTGCATGTTATTGTATGTTAAAATAGTGCTTAGATCTTATTACACTTATATAACCAGCTTTCATACCTACAGATGATCTAATAATAGAGACATGCTTTAAAATTACACAAGCATGTTAGATACTGCATAATGCATCAGATTATAAGCTTAAATCTTGGATCTGAACTAAACACTTGCAACTGTATCGAGAAACTCACCAAGATGCAAACACACAAAATTTATTTTAGACTTTGAACCATGCTTTTCGCGATTCGGCAAATACTTCCGCATCTGCCATATGACACTCTTCGGCTACCATACAGTACCTTGTTTTCACAAAACCTCCCGCCTTTCTGCGCTACGATTGGTTAAGAGATTCAAACTCGCGATTTGATTGGCCATAAGGACCGTCAGCCAGGCTGTGTCGAAGTCGAGTCTGATTCTGAATCGTATTACAGGAGTGCGGATTCGACACTTTGAACGAATCCATTCATACATTAAGAGTCGATTCGCATCGGCACAATATAGTTTTTGTCGCTTCTATTGTCGAAAATACACGACAGGACTGAAAATAAGATAATAGTAATATCCTTGAAGTGTACAATACACTGCTAATGTCATAATGTGTATTGTTGCATCGAATCTTAGAAACGACCCAGTGATTCCAATAGCCATTTCTGAGAGTTAATTCTTGACTCTACTAAACAAAACAGTTGAAATATTGTGTGAAGAACAAGACGACATTCCATTCATAAATAGGAGAAAAGATTTATTTTGAGTCATTTAAGGAGGTGTGGGCTTTATAACAGCCCTAATCTCAGTAAAGTGTAAGAGTCACGATGAATCGTTTGTACATTTAACTGGAACGAGTCCTGTACCGAATCGGTGAAGAATCGATTCATTTATGTATTTAACTTTGAATCGGATCTCAGGAGTTGTGATTCACCGGAAGTGGATTTTTCTGGCAACTCATTTAAAGCTAGCATGCAAACACAATGAAATAATCATTAAATATATCACATAGAAATGGATGAATAGAATAAAGAAGTTCATGACAATAATTATTATTATTACTCGGTGCTTTTTAGCTAACTATACATTATGGAAGGAGAAAACACGTTTAAACAGTGGAAGAAGCAGTGTCTGAACAAGCTGGACTTGAGTAAAAAAGGCAGTATAGATGAGCACATTAGCTCTGTGGTCTGTTTGCTAAACAATTCCGACAGTTATTTTACCACAAGTTCATGCTCTGGAAGAATCATCCTGATTGACGGGGTAAAGTGTGATGATACACTGCAAAAAACAGCTGGATCAGGATTCATTCTCACATGCTTTAATTGGTTAGTTAAGGAATCAATTAGTCAGTCAATTAGGAGATTAAATGTGTGCTGTTGTGTTTGTTGTGTGTTGTGACAGCTGTCCGATTTTGTTGATGTGCAAAAGCAGAACTGTTCCTGGCTCTTCGTCACTCATAACAAGTGTACAAAGGATGATGTGGTAAGATTCTTTTTTGTTAGTTTTATGATATTATATACTGTCTGGCCCAAAAAAAAGTGATGATTTCAGAAGGGTCAAATTATTGGGCTTCGCCAAGTAAAGAAAACTACTAAGGAGATCTAAAGTTCCTGGAACTGGGTTAGGAACTTTTCAACATATTATCAAAAAGTTGATGGATGGTGCTGAACTGTCAATTTTGTGGAAAAACACACACACACACACACACACACACACACACACACACACACAGAGTGTGATGAGAACTCACAGGATTGGAACTTAATAGCTGTGTGTCCATAAGAAAACTACCTGTTAGGGCGACTCATCAGAATAAAAGGCTTTACTTGGCTAGGGAGCATAAAGACTGGACTTTAAAACAGATCAAAGACGTTACTTAAAAATGCATTTTTTCATCTCCTCAGACGGCTGGTTTGCTGAAATCTTCTGGGGACGCCGTCTTTAAGTTTGAACCCTGTGTTCTTCACGTGCAGTGCAAACGGCTAGAGGACGCACAACTCCTGGTAACAGTATAGGAAAAAAAAATCAATAACAAGCTTGAAGATCTAGTATTAATATAATTAAAACATTTTAGTACAATAAATTATTTTTAAGTTGTATTTTCCTTTCTCTTCTTAGCATTCTGTGGCTATAAATTCAGGGTTCAGGAACTCGGGAGTGACTGTGGGAAAGAAAGGCAAAATCATTATGGTGAACCTTTTCAAACTTTATAAATACATGCTTAATTTAACAGCTATTTAGACGTTTTGGATTCTTGGGTTTACACTCAGATCTTTATATCATTAACGCGACTTAATTCCACATTTAAACTGTAAGGGGCGGGGCTTAGGTGGACAGAGAAAAGGACACACAGAGGAAATAAAGTTGTTCAAGATGATCTCCTCTATACCTTAAAAGTTTTGCTTATGTTTACGCAGTAGATGTGACTTAAACTTTTCATTAATGCTTCATTATGGTACAGTGGAAATGTTTTGAAATATTTCATCACCAGTTATCTGATAAATTAAACGCAGGCTGTGCGCAGCACCCACTGTCTCGAAGTTCCTCTCAGCCACGAGGGGAAAGTTCTCGTCTCCGAAGAGTATATTGCTTTTCTTGTCGGAGTAGCAAATAATAAAATGGACGAAAACCTAAAGAGGATCGAAAGGTATTACACTATTACACTGTTGTTGCTTTTGCACTCTATGCAGTTTCCTGACATCACCTCCTGACCAATCAGAATTCAGCAACACTGATGTACTGTATAACAGGCTTTTGTTTAGAAACTATAGCCTACAGTTGGATATAATGATGTCATGGACATAACATCACATTATAATGAAAAATACTGCAAATGTGAATAATCATGCTTAAGAAAGGTTAAAACAATACTTAAAACACATAACCTTTCATTTGTAAAATGATATTCGTTTGAATAGATTAGATTGGATGATGGTCTTGTCTGCCTCAGGTTCTATGACTGTCTGAGATCTGCTCTGGAACCCGAGGAGGATAAAAGGTGCATCGAGGACGCAGAGTCTGAAGAGAAAGCTGTGTATAGACGGAGAAGGAAGAGGAGAGAAGAGCGGGATGAAGCAGGATCAGACTTTAGCGTCAGACAGCAGAGCGAAACTGAGCACAGCGACGAGCTGGAGTGTGGACTGAGTTTATTCTTTTAGAGCCGTCACGCTGTGTGGCTGGAATGAGGCTCTTGAACCTGAACTGCCTGATTATTATTTTTATTTAAAAAAAAAAAGTGAATTGCCTGATTTTTTTTTTTTATGAAGTCTCTATAACACGGTCAGTGTTTTGTACAAAAAAAATAAAAACTATTCTCATAGTATTACTCACAGTAGTGTTTATATACAGTATTAGTACAGCGATATCTCAGTATACGGATTTAATCCATTCAGGACGGAAGTTTTTATGGTGAAACTTGGTATGGGAAAATGCATTTTCTTATAAGAAATAATGTAAATGCAGATAACCTGTTCCAGTAACCCAAAAATTTTACCAATATTACCAATTTCCAACACTATAATCATATTTTTGCTCAAAACATTTAGAAAAAACATTTAGTGAAAATATGAAATAAATAGATATTAAACCTCTTTTAGGCTTCATTTCTGATTCCTCTTGGCACTGGCTGCTTTAAAAACCAAACTGAAAGTGGCTCCGTTCTATGAAGCTGACGTGCTTCATAACATTCTTGGGACCCGTGGTGCTGTGTCTTCATTAAATCTTGCAGAAAATGCATCCTAATGGCAGCAGGTTCCAACCTGTCAATTTTTCATGAAATTTTGAGCATGTTAAGACCCCCAAAAAGCCCAAAATGGTAGGAAAAAATTAAAAAAATCCTTAGGAAAACAAGAGGGTCCTGCGCACCCTATAGTCCTTGGGCCCTAATAAATAATAATAATAATAATAATAATAATAATAAAACAAAAAGCTTGTTTAGAAAGTCCTAAAACTATTATCAGACGTTGATTTATATAGAACATAAACATTATTTTTCTGTGCGTTCCTCTGGGTAACACTGTCACGGTGACTCTGTAACTATAACCATTAAAAGTTTACATCTCCTTTCATAAAACATTTGTGCTGAAGAAAAACGACTTCTTGTTCTTACCCCGCCACTCGCTCCATGGACCAGGACGGTCTCGCCCTGTACGCGGTGAAGTAAAGGATTCCCACAGCAGCTCCCTGCTTGTAACTCAGAGCAGAAAATTCATACACGGAATCCATACATGACACTATTTACATTCTGGCCTTTTGTATTTATTTATTTATTTATTTATTTATTTATTGATTCCCAACTCCAGTAGATTAAACATGAACTTAAACTGTTTTGGTTTAAACCATTGGTTCCACCTTTAAGGCAAATCATAGCCTTATATTTAATATTTTAAAATTTTTTTCTGTAAGGAAACATTTATTGAACAATTATGGAAGGAGTCTCCAGTGTCAGAGATAAACCTGGAACGAGGTGAAAGAATGACTGTTTAAAGCTGCTAATTACGTACTGGACGTTACTTTTAAAGTAACTAATTACATTACAAAATTACTGTCATTAAAAAGTAATCAGTTACATTACAGCATTACCTTCTGAT
>JAOTRS010000022.1:1596292-1608747 GCA_028565755.1 Dinotopterus cunningtoni
TACTATTATTGAACCTCCTGGCTGGCTCGCCGACTGTTAGATTTTGGTGTTAATTAATAACCAGACAAACAATTTACCTTTGTCTATTATTAAATTAAAGTGTAACGTGTTAGAAACTCATCTTTACTCCTCTATTTTAGCTAGATTTTAAAATAAATGCTGTTTATAAAGTATTCATGTTTTTGGTGCACCTCCTAGCTGGCTTGACAATTGTTTAATTATGTTGTTAAACCAACTCGCGTTTATATACTGTATACAAACTTTTATTTGGATAATTTATGTGGAGAATTACTTTGGTGGTATTACTTCCCCTTCCTTTTAACTTTAGCTAAAGTTGCATTTATGCCTACTGACAACTCAAAATTCAATTCTAAAGGTAAAATTCAACAAGGATACACAGCTGTAACGGCCCAGTAAGAGATACACACAGCCAGCATCAGAAAGGTGACAATCGGGTAGAATAAAGCAGACATGATGTAGCTGATGGCCCTGCAAACAAACACACAAATGTTCAGGAGAGTTCAGGAGGTTAAAATTGTAAAATTTAAGGGAAATTTATCAGACTTACTTGCTGCCTTCTTTGAGCAGGGCGATGGCTATACACACCCTCTTCCTTAGGAAGACCAACATTAAAACTATGGATGCTTCGGTTAAAACCAGACACACCACTAAAAGAAAATACACACACATGAATGAAAAGCATTAGACCGCTCATGTTATAGCCACAAAAGAACCATTTTTTAGAACCAAGTGTAGCTATCTGTGATGTTTTCAGTTAAACTTCAGTGCTTTATTGCTTTATAGGATAACTCTAATTGTCCTCAATGCCTAATACATTTCATTGTTAGCTATGCTGTTAGCACTGCAGATAAATTAGCTAGCATTTGTCCTTTATCTCTGTGAATCCAGCCATCATTTTATACAAATCTACAATTCCCCTAAATGTGCAATCTACCCTACAATGCAAACATAAAGAGTTGTTAATATTTTTTTTTAATTGCGAAGTTAAAAACAATTCTGATGTTTGTGTTTCAGGTCTGTTAAATCAACAGGAAGTGGGTTTCTGTTGTACTTACAGAAGATGAGCCACGTCTGGCTGAGATGCAGGTAGACGTGCAAGTTTGCCTGCACTCCAATGTCTGAGAGGCTGGCGTCTGCCCTGGGAGTCTGTCTCAGCAGCCTGAACTCCCAGTAACAATGGCAGATTCCTAATCACACCAGAGGTTAGAATTACACAGACACATGACCTGTGTGTCTTTCTCCATCCATCCATCCATCCATCCATCCATCCATCCATCAGTGTCTCTGTCTGTCCATTCATCCATCCATTCATCAATCTTTGTCTCTATCAATCCATCAATCTATCTGCCTATCTGTCTTTCCATCTGACCATCTCTTTCTCTGTCTATTTCTATTCTCTATCTCTCAATTTCTCTGTCTGTCTCTTGGACATCTGTCTCTCTGTCTATTTGTTTATTTATCTGTCTACCAATCTGTCTGACAGTCTTTCTATCTGTTGGTCTTTTTCACCATCCATCTATCTATCTATCTACCTATCTATCAACATACATTTCCATATAACCTTGCAATTACTCTTTAGTATACCACTGAAGTCATGACCACACACACACGCACACACACGTGCTTCCTCTCACCATAGGCTACAACCAGGATGACAGCAATGATGGTGAACCAAAGCAGAAGGCCAGCAGTGAACCGCAGGAGCAGGATGAAGATTAGACTTATGACCAGCGCTAGGATTAACCCTCTGACACAAACACGTACACATTATGAAACACATTTTTTTAAATTTATTTTTTAATCACAATAAAGTTTTTTTCAATGTACATTATGTCTGCTTACGTTAGAATCCAGACCCAGGAGTTGGCGTAGTCTTCCACTATCTTCATGCCGAGCTGCTTGGCCTCCAGCAGACCCGTTATACCACTGCGCACACACACACACACACACACACACACACACACACACACACACATATATACAATGACAGAAAGACTGATGGCTATATAATATCCAAAAAACATCGAGTTAATCACTGCTTAATGAAGCGACTCACTCACACAACAGCGGGTGTAATTACTTTTTATAACGATGCAAAATAAAGTGTTTAGATTAAATGAATTCTATTCATCACTTTCAAAATCACTTTAGATGATGTTCCCTCATCTACATAAATGAGACATAAATGAGAAATAGAACACTTGGGAGTGAGCAGTTGCAGGAAAATAATTAACCACAGGACAATGTAGAGAAGAAACAGGCATGTTTTAATCCTTTGATATGAACAACAGCATTTATTATTTAATTGAAGTACAGTATAACAGGTATATATTTATTGTTACAAATAAACTGTGTGTGTGTGCGTGAATGTACTCACTCAGCTGCATCTCTGAGTTCACTCACACTCCTGGCTGTATCCAGGGCGTCCTTAAAATCCGTTCTGTTTGCAACCATCAGCGTGCCGTTGCTCATGATAAAGTCCGGAAGGCATCGCTGGAAAACTGATGCAAAAATGTGGTATGAACATTAAAAGAAAACTGGAAATTAAGATATATAAAACATGATTTGTGTGTGTGTGTGTGTGTGTGTGTGTGTGTGTGTGAGTTTACATTTGGTCCTCACAGAGCTGCAGGATGCTTTCTTATGCCTGATAGCTAGTCATTATATATCAGACTAATGACTCATGAGACTGAGACTCTTTTAGAGTGCAATGGACTGAATGTGTAAACACACACACACACACACACACACACACACACACACACACACATTAAGGAAGTGTATTTACATGGTCTGCTGGGCACAATCACTGATGGACAGTCTTCATCACGCAGGACATGAGCCACAGGCTGAAGAAGGGAAAAAACATTAAGAGAAAGAACAAGTGGTCTTATTTGAGTGACATTACTTGAACAATTCACAGGAGGTGTGGCCTGTATGTCTGTCAGTTTCAGTGAAGGAGGTGTGGCCTGTTTGTCAGTTACAGTGAAGGAGGTGTGGCCTGTTTGTCAGTTACAGTGAAGGAGGTGTGGCCTGTTTGTCTGTCAGTTACAGTGAAGGAGGTGTGGCCTGTTTGTCTGTTAGTTACAGTGAAGGAGGTGTGGCCTGTTTGTCTGTCAGTTACAGTGAAGGAGGTGTGGCCTGTTTGTCTGTCAGTTAAAGTGAAGGAGGTGTGGCCTGTTTGTCTGTTAGTTACAGTGAAGGAGGTGTGGCCTGTTTGTCAGTTACAGTGAAGGAGGTGTGGCCTGTCTGTTAGTTACAGTGAAGGAGGTGTGGCCTGTTTGTCTGTCAGTTACAGTGAAGGAGGTGTGGCCTGTCTGTCAGTTAAAGTGAGGGAGGTGTGGCCTGTGTGTCAATTACAGTGAAGGAGGTGTGGCCTGTCTGTTAGTTACAGTGAAGGAGGTGTGGCCTGTTTGTATGTCAGTTACAATGAAGGAGGTGTGGCCTGTTTGTCAGTTACAGTGAAGGAGGTGTGGCCTGTTTGTCTGTCAGTCACAGTGAAAGAGGGGTGTGGCCTGTTTGTCTGTCAGTTACAGTGAAGGAGGTGTGGCCTGTTTGTCAGTTACAGTGACGGAGGTGTGGCCTGTTTGTCAGTTACAGTGGAGGAGGTGTGGCCTGTCTGTCAGTTAAAGTGAGGGAGGTGTGGCCTGTGTGTCAATTACAGTAAAGGAGGTGTGGCCTGTCTGTTAGTTACAGTGAAGGAGGTGTGGCCTGTTTGTATGTCAGTTACAATGAAGGAGGTGTGGCCTGTTTGTCAGTTACAGTGAGGGAGGTGTGGCCTGTTTGTCAGTTACAGTGAAGGAGGTGTGGCCTGTGTGTCTGTCAGTTAAAGTAACGGAGGTGTGGCCTGTGTGTCAGTTACAGTGAAGGAGGTGTGGCCTGTGTGTCTGTCAGGTACAGTGAGGGAGGTGTGGCCTGTGTCAGTTACAGTGAAGGAGGTGTGGCCTGTCTGTTAGTTACAGTGAAGGAGGTGTGGCCTGTGTGTCAGTTAGAGTGAAAGAGGTGTGGCCTGTGTGTCTGTCAGTTACAATAAAGAAGGCCTACACTTCTTAAATCTAATAATTTCTTTCCACAGTGTTTTCCAGTGTTAAGTAATCTCTAACGGATTTTAAACCACTCCGCTCAGCTCAGTAACTTGCAAAAGCAAAAATAAAGAAGTAAAAATTTTACTTTTGAAATTTAAAAGGTAAAATAAAACAAAAATTATTATGGGAGACTTTTTCAGTTTTTGGTTATTCAGCAGCTGGAGCTGGTTATTGGCTGACAACCACATCAACACGATCTCACTTGCTCTCGGGATGAAGATCGATAAAGGGCATGTTCAGCTCGTGCGTCTGAATAATCACCTTCTTAGGATTGTTGAATCCCGGCCTGCAGAACTGCCTGTAATATTCCCAGTGGCTCCTGTTAAAGGGGTGTTTGAGCTGCACCTCCGTGTAGGTGGCGAAGCGGTCCGGGCACGTCGATACACACATCTGTAAATGTGGACATGAGATGGTGAAGGTGGTGCCGTGAGTAAAGATTGTAGAGTTAAGTGAATGTTAGAGTTAGAGGGAAGGACCTGGGTCGTAGGACACTGCAGGTTTATCAGGACGGCAGGATTCGCACATTTTAGGATGTTGAAGTAGAACAGGATGGGTTTCTTACTGCGGAGAGAAAAAACAAGCTACAGAACAATGGGCAAACAGGAAAACACTGAAAACACACATGTTGTATCCAAATAACAGAGCCTAATTTCTTGACTTGCCAACATTTATCTTCATCTTCTATACCGCTTTATCCTGTATACAGGATCACAGGGGCCTGGAGCCTATCCCAGGAGACTTTGGGCACGAGGCAGGATACACCCTGGACAGGGCGCCAATCCATTTCAGGGCACACAAACACACACTACAGGCAATTTAGGAACATCAATTAGCCTAATCTTTTATCTGTGGGAGGAAACTTGCGGGTGTTACCCGGAGAAAACCTACCAAGCACGGGGAGAACAAACTCCATGCACACAGACCCAGAGGTGGGAGTCGAACCCTTGACCATGAAGATGTGAGGCCACTTGTGCTAACCACTATACCACCGTTATTACTTTATTATTTTACTTTATTCATTCATAGCTCCAGTTAACATTATTAGCCTCTCTTTATTTCCCCTTCTTCAAGTTAAAAAGGCCAACAAAAAAAAGGAAAAAGGAGCTATGTGTAAACTCGTCTGTCGTGAAGATGTTAGAAAAGTTGCCTTTTAAAACCTTTAACACTGGAGACTCTTTCTGTAATTATTATACAAACATCTTCTTATAGAACATCTATCTCTCTATCTATCTATCTATCTATCTACGGTATCTTTCATCTCTGACTGAGAATACTTATTTCTCTTTTTATTTTAAACATGTGTTTCTTGTATTTGTATGTACAGTATGATGTTTGTATCCATTTTCGTTAGTTTTACTGTTTTAATATTTTCTATCCTTCTGCTTGTCCCTATTGGTTTGATTGATCACTAGGGTTTTTTGCCATTTAGTTTTTTTTCCCCCTGTGCATTGAGTAGTCATGTAGTTTTCACACACTGTCTGTCTTTTGTGTGTGGAAAGTAAAACCACTGCTTCAAAATGATGAGGATGTTTCTATTAGTATAAACAGCTTATATAATGTTAGTGTATTGTTTTCCACTTTACAATTCCAGTTTCTACAGTTTATTAGTATCAATAATTACACATTGTCTGGACATGAAGTAATATGGTGGCACTGTGGTGTAGTGGTTACCCAAGAGGACTGTGGAGGCCAATGTGACATTGTATTTATTCCCATTTGCTTCCCATATATTGTTCTTTATTTATGTATTCATTTATTTGTGCAATAGCAATATGCGTAACTGTATCTTGTGTACTATGTGTAAAGCACCTAATTTTGTTAGACAAACCAAATGTTTTAATGACAATAAAGGATATTCTATTCTAATGCAACCACAGGGGGGCACAATATTCAGACTATTCTATTCATCACACATTACGCAGTAATCCTACTCTAATGATTCTAATTCTACTCACTATATTGCTGTCACATGCACCTGGACAATTCCCCAACAAACCACTAGATAGCACCTATCGACTTAATGTTTGAATTTCCTTCTTCTATCGTCTTATTTCCTGTTCTCTGTATTTGCTAATTACTTTATTATCTTATTTAAGTTCAGTATTTCTACCAAGGAGCAACCTCCGATTCTGAAATCTCAGGTTCCGGAGGTTTTGGCTCCAAAAGTGAGTCGATCCCTAAAGACCCTTGTTAAAATGCAGAACAGAAATAAATATGTTTAAAGCCTGGTACGAAAAAATGGTTTCAGTCTAAATAGTTAGATTCCCCACTCATTACAACTGTACAGGTCAATTTATTAATTTATTTACAGAAGGTCAATTTTTATGTAACACATCAGTTAATACTATATTAAACCATAAAACGATGCATAATTAGGGGTGTGGCCCAAACCCCAGCTGATGGATTCACTACCGGTCCCAAGCCCAGATAAAATGAGAGGGTTGCGTTAGGAAGGGCATCCGGCGTAAAACCTGTTCCAAGTTGTGTCCGAATCAGATGGTACGCTGTGGCGACCCCTCGACAGGAGTAGCCTAAGGGAGAAAGACTAACAAAATGGGTGTGGCTGATTTGAGTGACAGCTGCATTGACAGGTGTCATTGCAGGTGTCAAACCACTAGCTGTTTGCTATGCATCACTTTAACTAACCGGATAACTGTAGGAGTTAGCATGGGACACTGTAAAGGGTACGGAGATCAGTTAAATGAATTAGCATATAAATTAACGTTAGCCACCATACAGTTTTAGTTAAGCTAAAGCTAAGCGAGGTAAGTAGTTTGCTGGAACAGCCAGGCTCTGTTTGTTCCACCCATTTGCCCATTTATAAATTAACTAGGGTTTAGGCAGATTGGACTGCCAAGATGGTGAGTTCTTACGGTTGAGCTTCAGAACCGATCTTCACAAAACCTGCGGGTGACGTCACGGAGGGTTTCTCCAGCTCTTTTTGAACAGTCTGTGATTTCTAATCTTAATTACCTGCCATTGTTTTCCCGAAGTGTTTTTGGTCTTAGTTAAGATTATTTCTGGTTTTCTATCAGATCGTTTAGCTAATTATTGGTTTAGCTGGAATGTAATTGTGTGTGGCGGCTTGGTGGTGTAGTGGTTAGCACTGTTGCCAGGTTCTGGGTTCGATTCCCGCCTTGGGTCTGTGTTTGTGAAGTTTGCAAGACATGCGGTTAGACTAACTGGTGTTCCCAAAATGGACATAGGCTGTGAATGAGTGTGTGTGTGTGTGTGTGTGTATGTACTGTATGTGCGTGCCCCTCCAGGGTGTACCCCACCTCGTGCCCTAAGTCTCTTGGTATAGACGATGAGTGATTGAGTGAGTGGGTAATTGTGTGCTTCGTTGTGTTCATTAAATAAACTTTTACACGTTTCTACAGTGACATTAAAATTTAAATTCTCATTTAGAATTTAATTATACTGTGTCTATAGAAGTCACATAAGACATGTTGGTTTATCTGCTTTATTTAACATAGACAGAATAACAGTCTTCTAGCTTCCTCGCCTTTAATTCCCAGAGCGTAACACACTCCAATTATAAACTCCAGTGCAGTAAACACACCTCCCGCTCCATGACCGCGCATGACAAACAGTCTTATCGCTGTTCCCCAGCTCCACCAACGAGCTGCTTCTCATTCACACCGAGCACACATCCTGGGCTCGCACCTCAACACCAAACAAAAGAACTCCAAATAAATCAACGCGCTGCATCCCGGATTCACTCCTGCATCCTCCACATGACTCCCCTGCCCCGTCTCACCCTAACCCTAACCCGTAGATGGAAAAATATCGATGGTTTCTATAGAAACAACTTGAATCTGTATTCAACCTGAATCCTAAATTTATATAAAAAAGCAACAACAGGAACAAGTTTCTATAGGGAGATGTTTATTGATCTTTATGGAAGGAGTCTCCAGTGTCAGCACTTTGTATCAGTATGTTTTTAGTTAAAATGACAAACTGTGTTTTTTGTCTTGTGAACATGAGAGCAGGAATTCACTTGCTTCATAGATGTTCCATGACATCACCTGTAACTATAAAGGGATTAAAGGTGTCGTCATTTTTTAATAAATGAAAAAACTGTAAGTGAAGATGAATCTTTATAGCATAAAATTATTTCGACTGTCATCTTATAACAGCAGCTTGTATTCTAACTTAGACGTACAGAACAGGTCCACGTTCAGTCAGGTTATTTTCTAATTGGCTGAAGGAGTCGCCGGTACTCACGCATTCTCTGTGCCTTTCTGTCCACAGAAATCTCCTGAGCTGTCAGTAGGATGGATCACTTTCCTCGGATCTCCATGTATCCAAGCTAGAGAAACACACACACACACACACACACACACACACACACACACACACACACACACACACACACACACACAGAGCTCAGCTCTTCGGTTTCATCTCTTGATATACACTAAGCTTTAAATCCCTCATATTAAAATGTATGAGGGAGGAATGAACTCGCTGTGAGGCAGGACAGAAAGTGAGACTGTAACAGAATAAAACACACACACACACAAAATCAATTCATATTGGAAGAACTATTGAGTTTTCTTCTACACTCACACCTAATCAATTAGTAACTGTGTTAAGTCGCTACATACAAACGAGCCACGACTCCTCGTCTCTACGCCCTTATAGGTACCGAATCTAGGCTGGTAACAGGTGAGGAAAAGGGGCTTTGTAGGTAAATCGTAGGCAGTGTGTGATGGTTCGGCGTGAATTTGGCACGGTTTGTATCAGATATTCCGTAGCTAATGAACAGCCAATGTGTAGGTGGTTTAAGGCTTGTGAGCTGAGTGACCAGGAACCAACAAGAATTTAAATTCAACACAATTCTTCATGCTCTTGTAAACCATTCTTGATTGTTGTGAACTGTTACTGAGTGATTACTGTACAGTACGTGTTCAGCGTCTACACTAGACTGACAAAGTCACCCCCAAACCACCCCGAGCGTTTCTCCTCCAAATCCAACATGGCCGACAGTAACAGAAGCAGCATTTGTGTCTAATCTTTCTATATAATAAAATGGCAAAAAGATCAAATTATGCAAACATCTCTCGTTTAATAACATTTGACATTTTTAACACATTTTGTTCAAGTCAAACCTGGACTTTGATGAATTTTCTGGTGATTGAAGGCTTAAAAGCGATCGACATTTACAGAGATTTCAAGCACAGTACGGTGATGAGACTCCTAGCCACAGCAAAACCATTAAAAACGGTGGAAATGTTTTAAAGAAAGTCGTACGTTCCCGGCCAAGGCGGCTCGGAGCCTACTACAGTCGTTCCTGTGAACATTCAGTGAGTGGAGCGCCTGATTCTTGAAATCCGATGTCAAAAACTTGCGGAAGAGACGCATCTGTCTGTGCGAACTGTACTCACAAACATTCTCCAACACCTCTTGCACATTACAGGAACTTGGCTGGGTGTTATTGCCACATCGCCCATATAGTCCTGACCTCGCTCCAAGACATTTTCACATTTTGTGAAAGGAGTTACTGAGAGGCCAGTGTTTCAGATGGGAAGCAGGCTCCATGCATACTGAGAAAACCTTCTACCTTGATGGTGTCCAAGCACTAGTGAAACACTGGGATAAGTGCATTAGTGTAGCAGGGGATTATATAGAGAAATAAAAGGGGAGGTGGGGTGGGGGGTGATCGGGCATCAGAACTGTGTTCTGTTATTTTGCACAATAAAGTCCCGGTTTGATTCGAATGCCCATTGTATTATAAACATTTTAACTCAATATCAGCTCATTTATTTTTGCAACAAAAAAAAAGGCAATATGTGACTTAGCCTTCAAAAATGGCTAAAATGTTAAATGTAGGACAATTTCAGCTAAAGCATTTCAGGAATGTGGGAAAGCCCATCATCTTTCTTGGAAGACATCATTTACATCATTGACATCTTCTTTTCATAATGGCGCAGATCTTAATGAAATAAACGCTCTATGCAAATGAAGTGTAATCATATTTATAACGAGCGACTTGTGATAATTGCAATCGAGGCTGTTTTCTTTCTTTCAGTTCAATCAGCATCACCGATGTGGGCACGAGACAGGGCGTCTGGAAGATGATGTCATTGCTGAGTTCATCGTTTTAAAAGGATTAAAGTGGTGTGCATCTGTATGCACATGCGTGTGTGTGTGTGTGTGTGTGTGTGTGTGTGTGTGTGTGTGTCTGTGTGTGAGTGTCTACAGGATGGTGACATCATTCTTGGCAGCTGGAATGGCACATTCATATTCTCTGTTATTGTTCCATCGTTTAATTTTTGTATTTTTTTTATATTCATGCAATAACTGCTGTTGGCTAAGAATGAATGAACAAAGAAAAAAAAAGGTTGCTTCGAAAAGAGACATGATGTTATTCTTTTTAAAATCAGCGCTACAGCTCCAGGGCTCATAGTCACAAAAACGCTGTATGACTCCCTGTTTCAGATTCACAAGTGCACTTGACTTTGAAGGGGACTAAAAAGGCTGCAGGTGAAAGCGCGGCTGTGCTCAATGACACGGGGGCATAATGGCTTTCGTTAAAAAGCCATGTCACGGAGATGATTTCACATTTCGCAGGCAGTTTTTCCCCTCACCCCGTGTATTAACCTTCGTCTTGGCATGGAATTTCATCTCGGCGATTCGACACTGGCTTTAACCGTGATGCTGATGAGGTTTCAAATCGGAGGCACACTCATAGGCAGTTTGACTGAATGACACAGATGATGATGTGACTTTGAAATATTGTCCTCGTGGAAAGTTGTCCCTTGTTTTGTTCTGTCAAAGAATAAACACAAAGACGTCCTGGCGATCCTGAGGCAAAGACAAGCAACACAGAGAGGGTTGAGGCTTCATTAGCTTGGACGTAAAGTTAAGATCTTTGTCAACATTTCCAATGAATCCTGTTGTTGTGTACTGACAAGAATAGACTCCTGTCTTGTCTTCTTCAGTCTTCTCCTTCCATTTGTTGTCTGCGGCAAATCCAGCGGACACCTAGGATCAAACCAGGGACCCTGCCCATGTGAGGCAGCGGCATTACCTCCTGCGCCATTTTTCATTGGTTGATAAAAAATAAAAGTTTTTAAATAAATGAAAAATCAGTGTCCTGCCTGGACCTGTCCAGTCACTGTCCTCAAACCTCATAGAATCAGTAGATAAATGGAGGTAGCGTTAGCATTACACACTCTAACATCCTTATGGGGTTGAACAATATAAAATATTCATATTCACTCAGACACACACTCTCGCCCACTCGCTCTCATTATTTCAGTTCTCTTTTATCTTGATACCTAAAGCTCAAACTCCACACTAATTTGCACTGATCTACTGTATCTTTAATCACAAAATCCAAGGTAAAACGTTACAAGCTGGGAGTTATGCTCAGTTCCTTTGCTACAAATTCACGAATGTTGATGAGCCGTGGGTGGTTGCATGCCAAGATCGCGGCTTCCCAGGGTGTGTTGGCATGACCCGTGGTGATCCGAAGCTTTCCGACATTAGCTATGAATTTTTAAGCATGTTTTTGCGACAGAGTGTTTGGTCGTCCATACGCATCCCTAAGCTTATCTGTGGCCTTCTGTAGTAAGAGATCATTATAATACAGTTTATCTGTAATGTCTGTTAATAACTGTGATAAGTTGAAATGAGTTTCATCCACAAGTCAATGAACAATGTGTGAAAAGTTCACCAGTAGCACTATGTCACTTATCACAGGTTTCTGAAGGAAAGAAAAAGAGGCGATATGATTAGCTCATCACAACGCATCAGCTACTGCTTGTTTTCAAGTTCATTTGTTTTGTTATAGACAACCTTGTTTCAGTGAGCAATAATGTGCCAGGATAAGTAAACGTCTGAAAATGGCTTTTATTATGTTTATTATTGTGAAATTTTTTTTGTTACAAGTTTTCCTCAGAATTTCGACGTGAATTTCACTAAAAGGTCACAACAGTTACCCAAATTGTTCTGTCCACACGTTCATAAATCTTAATTTGCCTTTGTTAAGCGGAACTGTATTGTTTTCAAATGTAACATTGTAGGAATATACCCTGAACCTATATTTTTCACCTTTTGCCAGGATAAAGCATGTTAAATGTTTCGAGGCAAGTTTAGAGTACTGTGGAACCTTGGATTGTGAGCATACTTTGTTTCGAGAGCTAGCTCGTATATCAAAACACTCGTAAGTGAAATCTTTCTATAAGAAATAATGGAAACTCAAATTATTCGTTCCACAGACCTCCCACACCCCACCCCCAAAAAAAACATAAAAATAATTAATACAAAATATAAAGTAAAAATAAAACAAATCAACCTACACTTTACTTTTGAAAAGAGTAAAAATAGATCCTGTGTATG